>CAJNOQ010004572.1:0-17208 GCA_905250885.1 Didymodactylos carnosus | reverse complement strand
TTGGTCTTGTTTTGTATTCATTTTCTTTTAATTTAATTGTACCGTGATTCTGCTTGGAAGATTTAAACCTAAGCTACAATATGTCAAGTAATCAAATTGGACATTGTCCTTTATGTTTTACTCAAGTTTTAGTTAGAATCATCACGAATTACTTTATTCAGAAGTACAGTTAATAAAACATACATTAGCAGAAGAAACAACAAATTTACAAGAAGCAGCTAAATTTATTTTTGAAAGAAAATCATTGTTACTACGTATTTATCAAGCATTCCAATTTTTATTAACAATGCCTGTTACTGTGGCAAATAATGAACGGTTGACCGGTTTCGGTCGAAGACCGATGATCGATAATTTTGCACAGAAAGTAGAAAGTACTATTGTAAACTATTTGGAAAAAGGCTTTGCTCAAGACCAACGAAGGAGAAAGGAGAAAAAGGCTGATATTTTGAATTTTGCATGAAAATAAATATCCGAAACCACATCTTGTGGCTGTTTACAATTTGGGGGAAGGGAATAGACATTGCCATCGTGATCAGCACCATTGATTACCTATCTAGAATTTTTTTTCACGCTATTTTGACCAAAAAAAGCGTTCTTTTGGGTACCTGCAGGAAATCTGCTCCCCCTGCCAAACCATGCATTTTCACGAGCTCGCTTGACTCCCATTTTGAAGAGGACACTTTAGGCTACGTACACATGTGAAAAGACGATTGGGTTTCTATAAGACTTTCGGCAGCTCTGATCTGGTTTTCCAGAGATCTCCTGAAAAATCCTGTTGAGAAATTTTTTCGAAACCTGCTTCCGCTTATGAAAAGACGGGCTAAAGTGTCTTCTTTCGAATGGTGAAAATCGCAAGTCTCTACCTATCTCCTGTCAGAAGTTATTCAAAAAGTGGCACCCGGCACTGTATTTTGGTATGGACAGTGGGAGAACTCGGGCTCCTGATGACAAATATCACTGTTAAAAAATTTTAAAACAACGGCATGATGGTCTTCTAGGCCTGTGGAAATCCCATTTCCACAGTCCTTTTGTAGGCATTTTCACCATTTTTTAGTGAAACTCTTTCATGAGCTGGTACCGTCAGATTAGCTTCTATATGTGCAGAGCTCCAAAATCACTAGCGGACAAGAAGTTCCAAACTGTTAAGCACGTTCTCAGGAAAATGTTTAAAAAGGTCGTTGTTTTCGAAAAGTAGGCCTTTTTTGTAAACCATTTTTTCCCCATACAGTCATATCAACACAAGACAACAAAATATGCATTCGACGCGTCTTTTCAAGTTCTATCCAATGAAAGGATTCGTGCTGCGATTAGAAAACATTTAATGATAGAAAAAAACAGCTCTTAAAGGCGATTTTCCTCGTTTTTCAAAGTTTGAGTACATGCTGCACCATTCTACGGGATTCTGGAACGTGGGATGACATATATCTCACACGTACTTGATGCGGGCTATTAGAAGAACAGGTTTTCTGTCTCTAACCAAGCGCTTTCACGGAAACGTATTTTTCCAATTCGGACAAAGTCGATGTTAACGTGGTACGTTCTCGAAAGAACAACCCAATTCTATTGAAGAATGGTATTGTAAGTCTTATGATAAATAGTGTACGAACGATATCGAATCACTACAAATCCACAACTATCAGTGTCACATAACACTGGAGTCAAAAATAGAGATCTGCACGGGCAATATTTTTCTGCCCATGCTCGTCCATGTCCGTAGCCTTTTCTGGGATGTTTGTTCGTGTCCGTTCGACTGCCCATGTCTGTCCGTGCCCGTGGAATCTGTAGTGTGACAAAAAATCATGTTTTAACCACAAATATTTTCTTCTCTTCTATGAAAAAATGAATTCTCTGGTATATCTCAACGAAAATTTTCTCGTCCGTATATCGTGTTCTTTCATTGGCATGTCTTTTGCTACCTATACTTCATTCACAAACGATTTACATTTTGAATTTATTTGTTACACAAAAGGTTTTCAAAAACCCGTGCCCGTTGGAGAGAGCGATTGCCAGTCCCTGTCTTTTCTGAGCCTGTCTACAACCACGGGAATTCCAGTACCTGTGGAGAGCTCAAAAATGCTATAAGTATTGCATATTATTGTGACAATTCAGATGAAGATGACGATAGTATTCGATATTCATTAAATGATTAAACACAGTTATTTCGGCACTGTGATCTGCTTATATTTGAAAAATGAAATAAAGAACACTCAAATTCACACTTTAAAAGTAACTCCATTCTTTTTTCTAAAAATTTCGGATTTTGCGCTGAGTATAGCCTAATGTAGAGGAAAGTGTAGGCTACAAAATGAAATCACACCCAGTACTCCACGACCTTTTTCAAAAAGTTACGCATTTTGAAGTTTTTATTTCAAAGCTTAAATAACTCAATTTTTTGACGTTGTATCACAATGAGACGTTTTATAGATTTTCCGATGAGTTTTCGCAAAGATATTAGTATCGCGGCAAATGCTCTGAAAAAAGTGCCCGAGATTTTCAAAATTGAAAAACTTTGTTTTCGAGACGTTTTTCAGTATTTTTCCTGTAACTCGATAAAAAAAAGTCTAAAATAAAATTCCAAAATTATACCTCTGCGATATGACTTTGACTACCTCTGATGAGCAAGAAACTTCTTGACAAGCAATAAACTTTTTCAACTAAAATATAATAGAAATTATAAAGAAATGCTATTGCTATTGTTGTACATAAAAATTGCGAAATGAGTTGGCTCTCATAATCTTTTTGTCAACTTTTGATTTCTGGATATTACTTTTAGATTCAACAATGAATTGAAGTGTAAAAAAATTTAGAAATATCCACGGTTGATTGAGCTCATGAAATTAGTATTTTTCTGTTTCTTGAAGTCATAGCAACTATTTCTGCATTTTTTCCTTCTTATTCTTTTCAGAAAAAAATAATAAATTTATTGTTATAGCGAGAAAAAGCGGAATATGGCAGACGAATAATAAATGACTCTGTGCTTGTCTGTGCTAGGTAGATATATGAATAGAGAAAGAATTATAGTATTTTTCCTTCAATACAGTGAGAATCGAAAGAATTTATATTTATTTAAGCAAGGAACAATAATTCATTGACGTTTGAAAACACACACAGAGTAAGATAAAATATCGTTAATAATTATTCTCATTAGTCTAGGCATGTAAATATTTCTTGAATAAAACGAAAAAAATCTCATACTACTGCAAAATATAAGCTATTCAAACAAAATCATAAATAATTTCAAATAGACCCGATAGCAGCATATGATACATCAACATAAAAAGAAACGTTTAATAGATTTTTTGTTATAATTCTTGCAAAAAAATTTCTTTTTCCACTATCTTTCGACCATATGACAGTAATTTGCTTTATTTATTAATCATTCTTGTTACTTTTAGTTTATCAACAATGTCAGATTTTCTTGGACGTGTTGGACGCATTACTGAATGGGTTGTGGTTAGTACCGTTGAACAACGGGCTGTTAATTCTGCAATAGAATCAGCACAGGACTGGTGGAAAAAGAAGAAAAATAAAGATAAAGAACCAAAACAAACGGCGCCAGCCACAGTACCACAGACATCAGCATCCACTACTTCTCAAACACCGTTCGTCAACACACAACAAAGATCTTACTATCCTCCAAATCAAGGTTATCCACCATCACAGCAACAATATTCACCTAATTCTTCCTCTGTTGCAAACGTCGAAGGACAATTGTCGATTATAATTCAACGAGCAAATGATCTCCCAGAAAACAATGTCCTGTTGAAAAACAGTCCGTATGTAACAATTGAATGTAACCATCAACGATATTCAACTAATACCCATGATAAAGGTGGTAAATATCCAACATGGAATCAAAACGTTCCATTTCTTTTTACCGTATACAATATAGATGATAAGCTAAACATATGGGTACAAACACGAGATTCACTTATAAAGAAAGAAAAAATATTAGGCACTTGTGAACTCAGCTTAAGGCATTTGTTGGATCAAAATATGGGAAATCCACAGAAGTGGCTGCCACTAAAAGGAAAAGATGGTAGTCCAAGTGGACAGCTTTTGATAACGGTAGAATATAAATCAAGCTATCCTTCGAGCTACAATCAACAACAACAATATTCACAAAATCCGCCACCATATAATCTTTGGTAAAAAAGTATATATTAACCAGTATACGACTTATAATTTACTCAATGATAATTTAGTTTTATACTTGTTACATATCTAGTCTGTATAAAACTTACTTTCTTAAACTGTATGCCAAATATTTCTATTGTTAGTTAAAACTTTCATAAATGTAGTCGGAGATTACTTCAAAAATAAAATTAACTGTAATACTAGCAAATCACAGAAACTTGGTGGCAAGCAAACTTAGTGGTATGAGTCAAAAAGACTTTTTATCAAAATTCGGATAAGATTTTCTCAGTTTGGAAATACGATAGGCAATACCTTTTTATAAGACGGTCTCTTTGAATAAAATCATTTTTTCCTGATTCCTTATCTCACCTAAAAAAAACATTATCAGTAATAAATCTTTTCGTCATAAAACTGTAGTGGGTATGTTCAATATAAATATTTTGAAAACAAGATACAGAGGATCACTACGATTAAGCCTTTTAAGAAGTTGATAAATTGTGCTAAATTTTAATCTTTTTGATTATTAAATCAAGTGATTCGTGATACTACTGCACTTAGACTGGTTTTAGGGTTCCCTTCTAAGATTCCCTTTCTATCTTTTTGTCATGTAGATCAGAAGATCAGATAGCGCCACTATATCATTGTTTACTACCGTCTGTGACTTACTTTTTCATTAAAAGCTCATTCGTACTTCATGCAACCTTTTCTTACAAACGGCAAGTACGAAATATCGTTTTTTTACGTTTTGGCACCGCTAACTTGTAAATGAAAGAGAGTAGCCTCTGATTCGTGTGTGTATAAACCAATAAAAGTTGTTATTGGTCTGTGGATCGATCGACGATGACACATTAATCATTTACAGATTTGAGTTTCCAAAAAATTGAGTATTACAAATTCGTCTGAAGTCATAGCAACAGCATCCCTTGCCCGTTACATCAGAAGCTAAAGTCAGATTTCCTCTATCGAGCGCGGACGGCGAGAAAAATAGTGCTATGTCCCAAAAAAGTCATGATACGTATAAATATCTGGCAATGTCATAGAAAAATTTTACTGCTACACTTTAACCCCAGCACTGTGGAGATGCATGGAGCTCGGTTTTTCCAACATCATCTCGCCTCGCCCCGCAAAGTTTCACCTCGCCTCCGGCTCGTCCTTGAAACTTTCAAAAATTTTGCCTCATGAGACTCGCCTCGCGGATTTTCTCCTTGTGTCTGCCTCGCCCCGTAAAAAAAAATTTTCACGGATCGTAATTCATGAAAAACGGTGTACACCACGCGAAACAATGGTTTATTCATAAAAAAATATAAATATTTTTTTGGAGGAAGAAAAAGTAGAGTCGTTTGATGCCATAGTTCAAGAACGAAAGAAAAATTAAAATTTTAATCTCTTTCTTTGTTTAAACTTCTTCAAAACAGTTAAATGTAGACACGGGCGAGACCAAGGTTTTCCAGTCCCGGTCCCGGAAAGTTTTCATGATGCTGGAGAAAACACTTTATTAATAAAGTTTGCATGACCCAAATGTGAAGTTCAATGCCTAGGAAAGAATTGTAAGACTTCTTGACGATTTTCCACAACGTTTCTATTTTAATATAGAGAACAGGTCAAGTTTTAGCTGATTTTATGCAACTGTCGAAACACATCTTAGCTCTAGTGTTGGTCCCGGAAAAAAAAGTTGTAGCCTCGGTTCTGGTCCTGCCCATGTATAGTTAAATGCTATAGAAAGAGAATGTGTTCAATATGCAGAACGGAAAAAAATATTGAATCGGATATTGGATGAAAATTTTGACTAGTAAAATTCATATCTGTACTCCTACTGGTTTGCAATATTTGACAACAGATTAGCAAAATAAAACATTAATTTTTTGCAGATAAGTAGAAATGCTTCGCCTCGTCCCTCATAATCCTTTAAAAAAATATTTTTCGTCTCCCCTCGCCTGATGAGCCTCGCGCTCCGCTCACCTCTGCAACACTGTTATATTTATCGCGTGACAAAGGTTCTCAGACAAACCGTTTTTCATGGTTTTTCGCTAACCAAATTTTTTTTCAAACTTCTATCAAATCCATTCTATCCTAACATTCTATCCTAGCTTGATATTATTTATCGCAGAAGTTCTTAATAAGAGCAAGGACATGTCCAAAATAGCAAATATTACTTTTAAGCACTTATTCTACTTCTTTTTTTTGAACATTTTATTAACTGTAAGTTTAGCCACAGCCGTCTAAACGGTAACTTTTAACTGTGAGGGAAAGTTTTCTGTCACTTTTGTTTGTTTAACAACAGTGTCGAGTAGAGATGCGCACGGGTACTATTTTCGTATCCGTACCCGGCTCGAAAATTTTTTCTCCACCCGTACCCGACACGACCCGACAACTTTGTACCCGTATCCGACTTATGCCTAAAAATTTTCTCCTTTTTGTTTGTCAGCTAAAAACTATTGTTTTTCGGCTGAAGATGTCAAATTATCATTACGTTCTTAAGTAAGCCTTTTTTAAATCTTCATGTATTTTTTCACTAAAATTTTGTGGATTTTCCACTAGAATCTTCCGGTTTTCGAGTAAATGAAAAAAACATAAAATCCGTACCTGACAACTTCGTGCCCGTACCCAAACTTCGGGTCGGGTTGCACATCTCTAGTGTCGAGTATTCATCATTAGCAGAACAAACAAAATGTTATAGAAAAAATTGTTCAGTATAACTTACTAATTATAACCGTATACGTGTTATTTTGCTTGAGAATATTGTAAATATCGATAGAATATGTAAATAAAAGTCTATACATACCATTTTACCGTTAAGTCGAATTTTGAGCTCAACTACAATAAACTCATTTAACAGCGAATTTTAACTATCTGTCTGACATATATGAAAATATTGCTTCAGCAGACTTTTGTTTTGGATAATAGGTAAACCCATATTCAACGTGTGTGTATATGAACGTTTTCTTTTCTATTTTTTTACGTTGTAGTTTGCTCATTGCACAACCTTTCTACATATCTATTGAGAATTTCTTGAGACTCCCAACAAGAGACAACGTTTGTCCCGTTGAGCGCAGGTTTTTCTGAGAGGACAAATCAAGCAAATAAAGAGTATCTGTCACCACTCTTGTTGTGTTTGAATCAAAGAATTATGTTTATTTTCTTCTCTCTTTACTACAAACATTATTGTGTTTTTTTTAAAGAGATGCATGCGAAATTTCAATTGATCTGATTCCTAAGTTTATCATATCTAATTTGAATAACCAACGTGGCTTTCTTGAGAACGTTTATCGTTGGTTATACAATTTCGGTTACTTTCTTATAGATAGTTCTGTTATTTGGTATTAATCACGAGACTCGATGTCTAGGTATTTTTTACTCTCAAAACTCTTATTTGCTGCATAAAGTGATTTATATTGTTACCAAACCATGAAGTTGAGTACTAGATGTTATGATAAGAGGATGCTTTAAAATAATAGGTGTAAGAAATCTCTTGTTACCGATTAATTTTTTTCTCTAGTGTTTTTTAGATCAAAGTGTGTAGAATGGATCATCTTGATGAAATATACTTCTCCAAAATAAGATCCGAAGATAAATCTGAATATTATATAAAAGCGTCAATTGATCAAAAGTTGTCAAAAATCGATCTTATATTGACAAATATTACACATACATGGGTTGGATCGGGTAAAAAACAATAGAGAAAATTTTATATTTTCGTTATTTCAACTGGATATCAAATATTTTTCTAGTAAAACATGACTATGTTCAACAATTAATAGATGGATGTGATGATTTTTATCTACACACAAAAAATGCCTTCAACAACGGATTAATACCATCGAATACATACACGTATAATTGTACCAAACAAGTAAAAAACAAACAAAATGTCTTGATAGTAAGTTAGGCTTTTTTAAACTAGTTACACAAAATACTTATAATATAATTTATGCCTTCTGTTTCTTTTTGTTATCAGTTTACGTGGAAAGAGCACGCGGGTGATAACACATATATCGTTATTGGACAAATGGATTTAATTGAAAGTTCTGATTCGAAGAATGTAAGTGATATATTTTTATCGTGATATATGGTGGATAGAACATCGAAACTACTTTGACAGTCGAATTAGATATTACTAGTGATCTTATCGTGATGTGTGTATGTGGTGATTCAAATTGATATCTGAGAGTCAGAATATTCTATTTTCAGATATCGTTGCATTTTAGTCTAGGTACTCGTCCCTTTTCGTACATTGTTCTCAAAGGTAAAAGTCTAATTGGATCGAAATTTTTATCATGGAGTAAACACCGAAAAAGAAAACGGATATGTTTTGGGGTAGACTTTTATAACATGTTCTTTTATGAATTTTTTTGAAAAGTTGAGATACGTGACAACTTCTCGGAAAATTCATTCGATCGGACATTAGAGGTATTTTTCTACATTTAACGGTAGATGGATCACTTCTTTCACGACAGTTGTAGTCATGCATATACATCCACCAAAAGCCATTAGAAAATTCCAAAAGAGATTTTATTATGAAGATAACACTTTGCTCTATTAGATGGTAAAAAAAATCTGGAAGCCATCGACAAGGAACGAAAAATTTACAAAATTGAGTTTTTTCAGCGTCTTAAGTCAAAACTTTTAACTAAATCTTATAACTTTTTCAAAAAGAGTGATAGAACGCTAGGAGTTGTCTTATGTCTTAACTTTTCCCTACATTAGGCCATGTTCAACTGAATATTGAAAATTTTTTGAAAAAGAAGAGCAATTATCCATAAACATATTTCCCTTTTTTTGTACAAATAGTATTCAAAGCTACTCGCAGTTTTTGATTCATGTTTCATTTTTACCTCGTCTTTACGTCAAGTACTCAATTCCATTAACAAAGTTGACATCCATTACTTAACCGTAATGTCATTATTTAGATAATATGTGAAATGATGGATTATAGTATTCAAATGGCAAATCAATTACAAAAACAAAATGAAAGCAAATTAAAAGAAATTGATCTGATTAAAGCTGAAAAAATAAATGCATTAGAAGTAAGAAACTTACTATAGTAACCAATGGCTTCTTTATCTTGATTTTCTCTCATTTTAGCGTTTAAGTGAATTAGTTAATATTAAAACGGACATAGAAAACGATTTATTTAGAAAAGTATGTATATAGTTTTATTTTTAACTCTAAGAATAGTGTTGTCTAAATGTCGGATATGTTCGGAAAAAAAGTAAAGTTTATGAATAGTAGTATAATAAACACCGAATGCATAACTATGTATTACGAGACGTTTCGTACAATATCTTAGTACATCCTCAGTCAGAAATAATACAAGAAAGCTGTACAGTTTGACGTACACTTAAATAGAACAAAAACACAGAACGCAAAAGAAAAATAAAACCATGTGTAGAACGTTCTACCAAGAAATTTAAATTTCAAACTAAAAGTATGTGTCACTAGCATTCATCCAAAGATCTTCAACTGAAAGCTTTTTTGAGAGTAGACATTCTTCCCCGTTTTCTTCTCCACTAAGTCCATAAGCAAACTCTCCTTTATCGTTCTTTTGAAGTCGTTTGATTCCAGTGCTAAAAAGTGTGTGTCACTAGCATTCATCCAAAGATCTTCAACTTGAAAGCTTTTTTGTTTATTATACTACTATTCATTTCGAAATGTATTCACCGGTTAATTAAAAAGAAACCCGAATAAGTAAAGTTTAGTTCATGTAAAGTTTAGTAGTAAAGTTTAGTTCAGTCTTTACAATGGACAATATTTTCTTTTTTGAACGTTGTTCAATAGTTTTTCAACAACTCTTAGTTATATGTTGAAAGATATACAGTTTTCAAAGCATTTCTAAGAAGCACATATTAATTTTATTTTTAAAAATTAATTTTTTAGAAAAAAATATAAACTATTTTTTTCTTAATCTCTCTTTAACACTCGAGATTACTTGAAAATGTTTCTTCTTGTAGTTGTTGTATTTTTTGTTGTATTCTTTGTTTTATATGTTTTAACATTGTTGCAATAATTTTATTTGCCGGTTTTATCTGAATAAAATCAGTTGAAATTTTTTCTATTAACTTTGGATAAGTTACATCAACGAGAGTTGACCATTGCTCTTTTATCTGTTCTAATTCTATAATATTTGAATTTTTCCATTTTAAAAAATATTCACGTTCTGTTTTTACTTGTGTTTCAATTCTTGATAATTCTTCAATATATAATTCTAAACCTTGTTCTAATTCTTTTCTTATGGATTTTAATGCGGTTTTTTCTTCTCGTTCAAATAGTTGACTAGTTAAATAATATGTATCCATTAAATCAACAGACGTTTCAGATAAAGTTTGATTTATAAGAATAATTAAATTACTGTAAAATACTTGTAATGCAGCATTTATCTCATCGTTATTCTCCAAGTAGATTTCTAATAACTGTTGTTTATGAGTAATTTCATGAGATGATGGGAGATTAGTAACGTTTGGTTCATAATAGTAACAACATATTAAATATTTTAGTAATTCTTTAGTTGATGTTGTATATGACTGATGCTTTATTTGAGCTAAAATCGTTTGTTTCAATAAATTCCAATAAAAATCAATGTTTGCTTGATTTTCATCAATTTTCTGTTTATAAATTTGGATAAGTTTTTGTGTACATAAATTTAATTCTTGTACTCGTTGTTTACATCTTTCAACATGTTCGCATGTTAATTTATAATGATCATTCAAATCTAAAAATTTTCTAACTGAATTAGTAGGAGAAATTTTTAATGTTACATTTTCCTGTGACTCGATAAAAGAATCTTGAACAGTTATTTTTGATAGTTCTGCATTGTTACAATCATTTTTAATTGACGATACTCTATTCGATTTTCGTGACAATAGAGGACTAATGTTTAAATTAGTTAATGACGATGATGAGCTATGGCGTACACGTTGAATAAATTTTAATAAAGGCTTTTTCAACCGAATCTTAGCAGTAGATTGATTATCATTTTCATCATTTGAAACACCAGAAGATTGATTATCTTTTGGACTAGTAGTAGTTGAGAGTAGTAAAGTCTAAAATAGAAAGACTAAAGACGTCTTTAAAGTTGTTAAGTTTTTTTGTACTCAAAATAGGACGATGCTCACTAGTATCAGTTTCAACAATCTAATACCTTTCTTACAGTTGATAAACTTCTGACATGGTCACACATATCATTACTAGTCATTAACTATAGGTCTGACCGACAAGCTAGCTTGATGCAGAATTCTTTTGCCCACTTTCTTAAGCTACTCATATACACTCACTAACCAAGTTCATTCTGAAAAGACACAAAGACTAATCAGCGGAACTATCTTGTACTTTATAACAATTATGCTATTGGAAGAGTGATCCAAGATCCTACGACATGTTCAATGTACCCAAAGTTATTGCACTATTTCATGATGCTGACATTCGAACACAGTACTTTTGAAGTACGTGACGAACAACATAATCATTAACCTATGCTGTCAGAATAGACAAAACTAGAAATTAAACAGCTTTCTTGGATTACCACACTTGGAAGAAGCTTAGTTGTATACCTTTTTAGATATAATTTGTTGAATGTTTATTATTTTTTCTGTTAAAATTTTCTGGTTAATATCATCGTTTTCTTCTACTGATTCGCTGGACCTTTTTCGTAGTTGTTTGAGTTGTCGAACGTTATCCGATGATGTTAGCTGATAAACGATTGGAGGTTTTTCGCTGGCGGTTATTTCCAATGTCACTTTTCTTTTTGGTGTGAGAGCATGAAAATCGGATATTTGATGTTTTTCATAACATTGGGGACATAATACTCCGTAACAATGTAAACATGTGTCCAATTTTTGAAATTCATTAATTTGATGACATACATCACAACATAGAGTATTTAACAGTAACGTTAAAGATGAGTTTCTTTCTAAATTTTCGACAGATTGAATTTTATGTGACTTAGAACATGTTATACATGTGATATACGATGGTGAAGGTGAATTTGATTGATAATGTGTTAATGATGATACTGATGAAAAACGTGAGCACATATTTATAGTCCATGAACTGGATTTTTTTATTAATTGATTTTTTATGCATTTCATGCAGAATGTGTGTTTGCATGGCAATTGAGTTGGTTCAGTCAATGTATCTTGACATATTTGACATTTGAGGTAGTTAAGATTGATTGAGTTCAATGTAAAAATATCGAATATTGATGAAAGTAAAGGTGACAGAGAGTCTGACGAATTTAATAAATCGTGACTGTGTCGTCTGAACTAAAAGTAAAAAGATTATTATAACAGAATTCGCTGATTAGAAGTGATGTTTCAATAGCAGTTAATATCTGTTCTGTGACAAAATTTCGAAGCCTACATCCATATGCATGTGCATAGTAGAAATCTAATTTTTTTCATGTTAAAGAATACAGAAATATTGGTATAGCAGTATAGTTTTCTTCAAACATGTTTAATTACTGTTTATAAACCTTTTTTATTTTTTATTTTTGGTTTTTATCTTATGCAATAAGTTATCTAGAAATATGATAACCCATTGTCTTCGGACCTCCAAGAGTCATGTAGTGGTAATGGGAGGGGTTCATGGAAATATGATTACTGTTTTTTCCTCGTTTTTATTTTATTTTTCTCTGACTCCTTCATGATATTAACCGATGCATTTGTTGCTTTTCGCGTATATTAAATACAGTAACTCCCGATACTGAGATAATGGATTTCTCCGCTTCAATGCCGGATGTCACATGTTCTTCTTGGGTATTGCTAAAAGACGCGAACACCCAAGAACGCCCCCAAATCAAAATCTGAGTTAGCCAATCGATAGAGCTCGTCGAGCTGAGTATAGCAATTCCTAACGATCACCCCAAAATTTTTTTGTAGTTTTGCTTTTTAAGCATACATTTTGAATGAAGACCACGAACATCTACGAACACCCACGAACACAAAGAAGAAAGGGTAAGAATACCCAAAAAAGTGCGCCAAATTCATCTTCAGGTTATTCTGGGCTGAGGGTGTGGTGTGGTGTGGGTGTAGGTGTGGGTGTGGCGGTGGGAGTGAGGTACTGGTCGGCTCGGCCACATCTCACCCTCAGCCCAGAATAACCTGGAGATGAATTTGCTACACTTTTTTGGGTGTTCTTACCCTTTCTTCTTTGTGTTCGTGGATGTTCGTGGGTGTTCATTCAAAATGTATGCTTAAAAAGCGAAACTATAAAAAGATTTTTAAATCAACAAGTTATCTCAAATAACTTCAGCTGATCTCGCGTGTCAGATATTTGGTGGATTTATTCCGTCAGTGTATTCGTTACTTTTTTCGTCTTTCACTTCTTCTTCAACTTTATTTGAATCATGTGAAGCTGCACATCCTTCTCAGAGCATATAACGTGTCCTCTAATGCTGTTAGTTAAAAGAAGTTTTAAAGTAAGGAGTCTAAATCTAAGAATGTGGAAATCTGGGACTGACACACATTGAGATACAAATAGATTCTCTTCAATATGGCCTCTTCCCTAGATAGTCCCAACCTTTTTTATGATCAATTATCTAATGATATCTCGTCAGTAAGATGTTTATCTGAAAAAGGCGTGCTGTACTACAATCTATTGTTTATTCCAACTCTAGATGGTATTTTTTTCTCAAAAGTTATAGAATTTTCTAAAATTAAAGTGAAATATATGTGTATGTTTTGAATTTATAAAACAAGTGAGTATTAATATATTTACACAGTTTATCTCTATTTAACATCACAGAATACAAATGTAAAGTAAGCGTACTTAAATAATATTTAATACTGAAATATAACCGTGTTTTTTTTGCAATATCAAACGTTTAAAAGGACTTTAATATAATTTAGACTTTCTTACTTTACAACTTCTCTTAGCTGGTACTCTGAGAGAGTACACTGTTTTATCCATTCTACGCAATATTCAGTACTGTGTGTTTATTTTAAGAAATAGGTTTATCAGTGACATCACAAAGGTGGATGAGTGATGACTTTTTTTACTGTTAGTACTCATCTCTCTTATGTTATTATAACTGGTATACATACTTTTTTCGTGATCGATGTCATTATTTTTGCAGAAAACTCTATTCTCGTTCAATAAATATTAAACTACATTGAAAAAAAATGAAATCAAAATATTTATAATTGACAAATGAGTTTTTATTAGTTGCACATAGATTTTATATATGTTATGTTTTTTTTTCGTTCGTTGGTTCTTTTCGTTTACTGGTAAAAGAAAAGGTTATAATTCTCCAATCGTGTATGCATGCATTGTAATCAATTGTTGAGGGTATTGTGCAATTGCATGTAGATATCCTTCAGACACTATGTCGACTGTCTGTGTCAATTATATGTGTAGTAAAAAGATTATGAAACGAGAAACAAACATACAAATATAAGTAAGATAATATTATTGTTTTATTAAATTGGGAATCTTTCCACTATTTGTTTGTACTTGAAAAGGAAATACCATTATATTTCTTGATAGAGTTCTATTAAAAGAAATATAATGAAAGACGGTAAGAGAAAAATTTTCCTGTGGTTTTTTGGTGTCATGGCCTCCAAATGTTTTCAGATAAATGAAAATGGAATTGTTGTTAAGCAATACATATGTGAACGGTTGAAATTAGTAAAATAAACATATACGTTGTGAATCATAATAGTAAACAGTAACTATTACGTAAGATTTTGTTACGATAGAAGCAAACAAAGTATAATTGAAATGTATAGCGGTAATATATGTTATTTATTTTATTTTTGTATTATATACCCAGTCTGTCATTTTTTATATGAATAAGCAGATATGTTTAAAAAACAAACAATGTGTTACCAAGACTAGAGTTATTTGCTGTAATTATTGTTGGCACGTGTAAATTTATGCGGAAGACACAAATCAAATTTCATAGGTTCTCAAAAGTTGATTTATATAGTATGCTAAATGATAAGGTTCTTCGGAAAGGCTCTATTGTACTACATATGTGAAAATCCTAATAAAAAGAGTATTTCTCATAAAAAATAAATCCCATAACTTCTCAAGAACAAATGTTATTCTTACGAATAACTTAAAGAAGACACTGATCCATTGATATCGAAAGTGAATTGATAAAAATGTCTACTGGATCCTCTAATTGGGTTGTGATGGTTGAACAACGTCAACGGACAGCACCAACATCGAGTGTTAGTAATTAGAAACGAATCGAGACTGAAGCTTCTCACTGCATATAATTAGAGAAAAAAACACTACAAAGGCGCAAAAAGGCATAACAGTGCACCGCCGTACATGCCATCGACTGCGCATTACACCGAGCCACCTACAATTTGACACAAAACGAAGAAACAAAATCATTTTCAAATCGATCTTGTTTCATTCAACTTCTTTGGTACGGAATGAGTTTTATCTTAGAAATATTCTACAAGGCATTCATTGCTAGCGCAGAAACTGTGTTCTCACGAACAAATATGAGAAAAATTGATCAACTTTCGTCGTCTCACCCATTATAGATCCCGTTCTCATTGAAAATTTATAAAAACACGTTTCTAGTAATGAAGTGTATTTCTTCTATCCAGAAGTTTGTATTTTCCGCTAAAAAAAAACAGAAAATGATAGGAAAAATGCGGGATCTGCACTAGAGCATCAATTGCACTCATTCAAGACAGTGCCAATCCCTTTCATGTGATATAGTTTCCAAGAGAAGTGAGCACACAGCCTGAAGAAAAAGAATGATAAAATACACTCGAGTTACTAGAGTGTGTTTTGAGTATTGCAACGGAATTGGAGACGTAGTTGTCGCAGAGCACTAGATTCTTTAACCATTACATCAAAACATCCACAAAACACGACCGCTGACACCAATCTCGATTGAAATGAACCAGTAAAATCAAACAACAGTGGAGTAATTGCTAAAACAACGAGATTCCCCACTAGAGTATTAATCACCTGCATACATCTGAGCAAGTCTGTAGATGGAATATTCGGAAGATTATAATGTAGAAGAGACCCTTATCATTTAACAGATTATGTGAATAGGCTTTTGAGAATCAAGTTGAGAAAATTGATGGATAATAATTAATGATAATGTGGGTATATAATTTCGTGACTGTGTGAGTTCTGATAGATAAAAATTTAGAAAAACACATCTTGATCCGAAATTGAACCTTTTGGTTTCCTAGGCTGTCACTCTACCATCTGGTCTGTGATGCACAATTTAATTACATATTGTCTTCAGTGAATGACTTTATAAAACGTATACAAAATGTAGATTTAAAAATATGATGAGACCGGTCTGATTTGTGAACATCTGCAATTTATATAATATCTAGATGTTCAGATATTCAAATGTTAGATATTCAGATATTCAGATGTTATGATCTTCAGTTCTCACTCACTCTCATCCACCCTAAATATCTAACATTTGAATATTAGAGTATCTGAACATCTAGATATTATGTAAATTGCCGATGTTCACAAATCAGACCCTACTGAATATGATAACAAATTCTTTCATAGCTGTCAACTATTGTTCTTTATACTTTTTCTTCGGATACCAAGTTAAAAATGTTTATTGTTAACCCTTTATTTCTTACTAGTCACTGGAGTGACTATTTGTAGAAAAGTTACAGAAAATAAACGAAATATTAAATTCTAGATCTATCAAGGCATTTTATGTAGTGAACTTTACAAGTCATTGGTTAATATAAGAAAGTTTTTTCCATTGCTCTGTCATTTAGATATATAACATACAAAATCGAATCACAGCAGCTCTACTGGAACCGTTATGAGGGATAAAGAGGTGTAAGCTTGCTTACTCATTTTCGAATTAAAACTGCTAGTTTTAACGTCTCATTTTTCTTGTCAATACTGTATACACTATCTTTTTGATCTTGCATCTCAATTCTATAGAGACGAATGTTTGTACACTTGTAGAACTGAGATTAAAGTGTACTATACTATTGTTTACTAGAGTTGATTAGGGTGAATTTGGAATAAAAACGCGACGCAAATTTCGCTTTTTTAATAACTTTTTTATTTTTTAACATTTTTGAAAACTGATTCGACAGATCTCTCTGGCAGATGATGACCTAT
>CAJNOQ010004571.1:0-17210 GCA_905250885.1 Didymodactylos carnosus | reverse complement strand
ATATCTCAGCAACAAAGCTGATTGCGCACGAACCAAGTTGGGATTCTTCATAGTCCATGAGGATCTACATTTTAAAAATAGTCCCACTCAAAAAGATTTTTAGCACCTCAGGCGGTTCCCTCGTAAGATCTGAGTAAGATTGGAGTAAGTTTTCCACTAGGGGATGAGAGTAGGTCTAACGAGGTAACATATGCAATTTACTTGAACAGCCCTAAATTTTCATTGTCAGCTCAAAGCTAGAGAAATAAGAACAAATACATTTAAGGCTGTTCTTGTAAATTCTATAACTTTACAAAGAAAGGTCATGTAGAGCTGAGAGATGTCTCATTTTAATCAGAAATGTGCGGGCTACATTTATGTCTCATTAAGAGAGGTTTTGGTTATCTTTTAGAGTTTATGAAAAACTGGTTTCCCAGAAAAACCGGTCTCTGGAGGCTCAACAGCCCGTTTCATGTTGATATTCGAAATCAGAACCATCGATTAGCTATGATCCACTACGTTTGTTGAAAAAAGCGACACGTGTAACAGAACGCAAAAGGTAGAATAAATTTATTCATGGACTTGTTTCGAGTAAAAAAAGGCAAAGATGTTTATTCACAAAAGACCTTTATTTTGAATGTTTTTTTCTCAACATTAAAAGATATACATTTTCGGGAGGAAAAGGATATTTGGAAATTTAGTAAAATAAATTTATTTTACTTTTTGCGTTCTGTTACACGTTGTTTTATCTTTACTACACTAAGTTTAAACTTGTTTTGTTTATTGTATGTACATTTTGACTGATGATGTGAAAAGTGTTTCACGAAACGTTTCTAATAAAAAAATGCTTAAATCGGTGTCTCCAGCTTTTTCTATCTGGTTTTTTCTTGTACTTTTCGTTCAGATAAGAAACGAAAAGTCGGCATAATATCGTGGTTAGAGACATTTTTTTAGTCACTCACTTATGAGAATACAGCGCTTCACAATTAGTTTTGAAACATTATCTTCTGAATCTATTGCCGACTTTGTCTAACATAATGACGATTTCGAAGCTGTTTCCCAAGATAAAAGAATTTTCGCGTTTTCTTTACTGATGATTATTTCTCCGAGTTGTGAGCAAAGAATCTCACATTACCTACAGCTATTTTACTTCAGCAAGATGTTAGACGAGAAGGGAAGAAATTATGACTTTATGATAACTAATGGATTTTATCGTCTTGTCTACTGAGATTTTAAGATATGAATGCATAGATTAGCTGGTGCAAAAGAGAGAGTAGCATTCATTTCATTCCTTGGTTTTGCTGCTAAATTCATTGTCTTGTATTTGCTCAAATGATATTGTTTCAACATTATTTTTGTAATTTGAAAAGTATGTTTTTGCTAGATTCTGGAGTATCTTAGACAATGGGTGGTCCGGCTATAATCGATGGTAAATATCATTTGTATACGGATAATTTTCTTCCGTGTAAATTTATGGTAAACAACGTTGCGTATTGTAGTTCAGAAAATTATTTTCAATGTGCAAAAGCTACTAATGCACACGATCATGAGATTGTCAGAAGATCGGGTTCAGGTATGGATTGTTGGCTGGCTGGTGCACAAATCGATCTTCGCCCAGATTGGGAACAAGTTAAAGTAAGAGAAATGTATGTGGGAAACAAGGCAAAATTTGAACAAAATTTCGATTTTGGAAAACAATTGGTTGCCACTAAGGGTCCAATTGTGTTTGGTGGATCGACGTCCTTTTGGAACAAATGGAACGGATTAATTTTAGACAGAGTTAGAGCTGAGTTGAGACAAGATCAACAAATAGTAGAAAAAATTAAACAGTTGATGGACAAATATGAGCAAACCAATGTTAATAAAAACATCCACTTCACGTCACTAATTGCAGCATCACGTCTACAACTATTCTTTAAATTTATATCACCATTTTTAAGAAGATTATAATACTCCTTTGATTAAGATGTAATACATTCCTGCTTACTTCTTTTGTTACTATTTTAGATCTTTGAAGTTACATAATTTTCGAGAAAAATAAAGTTTACCAAAAAATAGAAATCCATAGAAAAACGAATTCCCTTATCAAATAATCTTAAAGTGAAGTGTCTTTGTATTTCTCAAGAAATGATTTCAAAATTATATATTTTAGGAAACGAGTGACAAGTTTCTAACACTGCTCACTCGACAAAAACAGTTAAAGACAACATAATCATAAAAACATTTTTTCGTGAATGGTTAAAAGTTCCTCCTCATGCTGAGAAGCTGAATCCGTTCTTTTTCGATCCAACTAATTGCAAAGTAAAATTAGTATCCTTTACTAAATCTATAGCGCAAACTCACTATTCAACTCCAGTGTCAATTGCAGTTACACCCGTAGAAGAGTTCTTGTACGAAAATAGTCTGCTAGTTCATATCTCTCCAACTAAACCGATTGAATTCAAGAATAAATGTTGTATGCGAACACCTCAACTAAATCATCCACATTACAAACATCTACAATTTACGATAAACAACACACAATTCGTGCAGAATAATGTGATCGCTCAATTATCAAATTGTCCACAACGAATGAAACCTGCGCAACATGTGAAATTCCGTTCATTTCGTTCAGGTCACCGTTTACAATGGCAGAATCAGAATCTTCTATCCGTTTTAGAAATGGAATCCTTAGCCATCGATGAAGAAAATGTCGTAATATTGATTGCACGGTTACTATGGCAATATGGTCCGGTTACAATACGTTGGTTTGTTCATGGTGTCCAGAATCCCATCAACAATTATTAGAAGATCATTTTGTCGATCAATTGAACTTGAGATCGAATCGTCGTGTAGATGATTGTGAATTTAATTGGCAAAATGCATTGCTTTTAGTAGCCATAATAACAATGAGAATATTAGCCATTTGTAATTCGACGCGAAAAAGTCAACTTGCCGTTCTGGCTTTGTGGTGCGTCAAGTTGGTGAAAACGGATTAAACTCATTTCCGAAAGTATTCAAGCTATATCCACAACCAATTTTGATCAAGTGGGAATTCTGCGTGACAAAATAGCAATTATTAGTCTTGCGTATCTATTCACATTTTCAGCTGATTCAGCTCGCGCTAGCTCCATATTGTCAGCGAATGAACAAAGCAGTCACAAGCATTCACGATGAGATGCCTCTGCCAAATTGAAAAAACATCTCTATGAGACTTGTGTAAGACCTGTCTTTGAGTATGGAGCAATTGTCTATGATAGCTCATATTCTACCCATTTAGAATCCTTAAATTCAGTTCAACGTCTTGCTGCTCGTATCGTAAGCGGCGACTTTGTCTCTTCTTCTTCAGTAGTCTCAGAAAAATTGCCCACTCGAATGCTTGACGCGACGGAGAAAAATTGCCCGCCTGAAATATATCTGGAAAACGTTGATGAGATGTACGCCTCAAGCCCGTTTTTCCTTTATTTCCTTTTCAACAACACGGCATTCTCCTCGCAAACACTTATTTCAAATTGAAGTATCTAATTTTTCTACATCGGTCATGAGTCATGGTTTCTTAATTCGGGCAATAAAAGACTGGAACAGCTTAGCGCCCGATGTTGTGACACTTTCTTCTTTCAATCTATTTGTGTTAAAAATACAACAGTTCCTCTAAGAACTAGTCATTTGTAATTTGTAATTTTATTTTTATTTTTGTGTTTATTTGTGTGCCATAGGATAGACGTCTATAAGCTTCCAGCTTTTGTCTATGCCCTTTCTCTTTGCCACCTAGAATAAATAAATAAATAAATAAATAAAATACGATAATATTATTCTGAACAAGAATCAAACGAATATGAGTGTTTTCATGAGAGATATGATGCGAGTGTGTGAGTGTGTGATAGTAAGGATGCAGCCATCATTAACCAAATTCATTGAAAAAACATCATATCAAAGTTTCATTGAATTTTCTACCTGGGCAATGATCCGAAGCAAAGGTACGATGCCTGCAAAATGGAAGAAGCGAAAGACAGATTTGTATGATGGTTGGTACGATGGTCAATATGTAGCAGCGGTGATATCAATTGATTGCATCAGTGGAACATTTATGGTATGACCATTGAATTTGTACCGGAAAAAATTACTTTAGATTCATTATTTGTTCGTGTATACCATCACATCTTTGAAGTACAAGCGACTAAGTCACATAATACTTACATACGAAACATGCGTATCATGGCAATGGAAGTGTCCAATATGAACTCCATTTCGATCATCGAACTCAGTGATTGACAATTTATGAACAGCACATTGAGACAAACGAGAAGTTTGAACTGATCTCTCATAGTTACTTTGAGAAGGAAACCAGATGCGTTCATCTATCACAGTCATTGGAGGAATACAAAAACGCAACAAGGCGTATTTCGACCTGTTCATTTCAAAGATTTTTTAGACAACAAACCTTACGTATTAACAATGGAAACAGGGTTTATTAGCACTACTGAGACCATTCAAGCACAGATTCTAGTTCACTGATCATCAGAATTCTTCAAAAATTTGTTTAGGTAATACTTTATTCGTCACGACGATGAACCCTATGCCTACATGTTGAGAGAGGATGCTTCAAACATTATTCAGCAATTTCAATCCCCGCAACCAAATACCGTTGTTCACATCCATTTATCTCGTTTAGGAATTGCCTTCACATACGATGCTCAGCAAAATATCGTTGCATCTCATGAATATTCTGGCATGTAATAACAATGAACTGGGTTCGAGTCCCAGTTGGAGCATACATTTCTTTTCATGTGTTTGTGTAGCAGATTAAAACAAAGCCGTTTTAAAACATTCATGTCTAGTTTGACCTTATTTCTGCAGTAGTAAAAGAGCAAGTGCATCTGATTAGATCAAGGCATTTGATCTATTTAGATCAAAAGGGACTCCCTCTGTTGAGTGGACCGAAGTAAAAGTCATTTGATGATTCTCTTAGCGGGATGAAATTGTAATAATGGTAGCTCTACTCACCCCTTACTCTCACACGCTCATCAAATAGAAAACACACATGTCCGATGTCCTTTGACCCATAACATTGCTAAATATTATATTATACAGTACACTAATATTATAAAGCCAAATTATCATCTACTCCTTGTTATTCCGGTTTGTTCTGGCGAATCTGGCGAAAGAGAAACTTCCTGTAAACTGGTACTTTGATATTTAACTGCTCTATTTTAGCCGAACCGAATTGACTTTGAACATTTTCTAAAAACGGACGGAGTTCGATGTTTGATCGCCAAGATTTTAATAATCTGTTGATCTCAAACGTGTTAATGTCCCTCTCCAGGAAACTATGATTTTGGTAGATAGAATTTTTGGCGGAACAATCTTCGACTTCTGCTAGAGCTTTGGCCTGATTAGAGCGAGCAAGTTTCCGCGGAAATCGGATGCGTTCCGGTGGGACTGAAATTTCCTCGATATTTCATATTGAATAAATGAAGGATATGAGATCCCAATGGTATGGTTGATACTTTCAATACGGTGTTCAGCATTTACAAATAAAATAGTTTGATGGAACGTTTAGCAGAGATGTAATAAATAAAATCTAACAGCATTTCAAATCGTTCGATTTCGATCCAACAATTGTCAACTTTTCCTGTTTTAAGCTGATCAGCGGATTTCAATACGCCAATGCAAACATATTTTAGGTGATATTCATCAGTTATCCATTGGAACAAAGGAAAACAATTTAGATTTGAGCTACCTTTCAGAGCTACATTTCCACTGCGATACAGAAATCAGAAGGAACTAAAAAAATAGACCTTGTCTCATTGCCACCTCTATTCATATTCGATTAAAGCGTTTTATTTATGATGATGATAATAGACCCTATAAAATTCAATCATTCATCAAAAATATCCAATAGAAAATTTTAATTTAAAAGATTATGTTCAGAACGGTCAACAGTCGACAAAATACAATTTAATTGCCGTTTCAAATCATTTAGGATCAATACACACTATAGAACATACGTAAAAAGTTTTAAAAATCATCATCAGTATCATTTTGATGATTCAAGAGTTTCTCATGTGACCGGTGATATTCAACAACAAAATATTAATCAAAATGCTTATGTACTCATTTATTTGAAAGATACATTAGATTCTTAAATATTCTAAACATTATTGATTAAGGGTTATTCGTCCTGTCGGATCTCTATAAAGCACGAGTCTTGTAGTAACAGAATACAACATGGCTTTTGTGTTTCTATGTGACAAAAGGTTTTATTGCGGAGATACATAGTGAAAAGTCGAGGGTTATCTTGATTAATAAAGGATCCATGTGAAATAAACTTTGATGTTTGGACGAATTAGAGAAAAATTCGATAGCTGTAGCATCAGAAGCTTTTGATGTATGCGGAAAAATCGATAAGAGATCTCGTTTAGGTGCCGTTTTGATTTTGAAATTGTGACCATTAGGTTCCTTCTATTTAAATTGTTCCTCGCTCGCAAAGCCGTAGCCTGATTGACGTGTAAGAGCCCTATGTGTAGCTATTTCTAGAACTCAAAAGTGAGTAAAGAATTGTTTTTCATCCTCACTCCATGAGATAAGAAATGATAACAGTTATATTTCTCTTTTGGCCAAAAACGTCGGGGCTATACCCGCGATAGGTCAAGTCATCGTTTATATAGTCTCGATGTTTTCCGCGAAAAGAGAAATATAACTGTTATCATGTCTTATCTCATGGAGTCTTCAGATGAAGCAAAACAATGATAAAACTTCGTTGACTTGCAGTATAAAAAGGTGTGTTGTCGCACGCTTACTGTACCTTTGATCGTGGCATTTTTATCACTATGCGCTATTAGTGTTCTTCTTGTTCTTGTTACGGAGAGCCGGAATTTAGTAAAGGAGATCGAAATCCAGTCACATAGCAATGGAACAAGAAACGTTCGGTCCCAAAGGTGCACAAAAGGCTGCGTAGTTGATTTGAATTAAGACGACCCTTTGACATGGCCTGATAAGTGCGAAGAACTTACTACAGGAAATGACTGCGCATTGCATGTTTCTTGGAATCCCGTGTTTAAAATGCTGGTAATTCAATTGGACACAAACGACGTTTTTGCTGATCTCACGAATTTAAGCTTCAGTTTACTACTAGAGTTTATGGCGCGATCGTCAAGGTATACCATAGGATTAATGGAACCGGGCCCAGGATTTCCTTGTAGCGAAATAGGGTAACACAGCACTATCAAAAACTGAGGATTTATTCTATAAGACAACTGAATCGAATGATTTTTTCATTTAAATGCCGATTATGCAACCCACAGATTCCAGTAGAATCATGATTGTGTTCAATTTCGAAGTTTACATCGATTTATGGACGCTGGAAAGGATAATAATGAAAATACATTTGTCCAATGGGCAACAACAGAAACAATTCCTCAAAGCAACGCTAGAGTTCATATGGCTGTTTGATAGAAAACCGCTAACGGATGGTAAACCAATGGAAATCATCATACATGATTTCAAATATGCAAAAAAAGAATGTAATTGTTAAGAGGGGGTAACAACCTCTGCCTTCTTCATAATTTTCTGGCCTGCATCAAGCTGTACATATCCTGTATATATCCTAAGAGCCCGATTTTTGACCAAAGACACGCTGTTCAAAGCGTTTTTTGAAAAATTCTAAAAGGCTTATTAGCTTATGAAAAAGATTACTAGGCAAGGGAGATACCAGAAAGCTCCTTGCATATGTAACCTGAGAAACTTGAGGGCAACGAAGTTAAGTCGGACAGAGTCCACTTATGTGTTAAGATCATCATCGAAGAATTATTCGCTTTCATGAAGGAGAAAAACGCTGCCCGCATTAACCTATTGATCCTTTTAGGCGCGTACGTTGCTGCAACTAGAACTTTAAGGCTTGAAGCAGCACTGCAGCTTACATCATAATCTTGGTCCTTCAGTGCTAGCAGTAGTCCACTGAACACCTCCAGCGTGTCTGCCTTGTCACGTAATCTTCCAAGAGCCGAAGCGACATTCGCTCGACATATACATACAGTGTTATCGTGATAAAAGACATGGCGAGATAAGATCACTCATTGTGATGAATCGATTGATGTGTTGTATCACAATACTGTATTTTATCGCGATCAGTGTAACGCCGCGATAGATTGTACTTTTCCATCAAAAACATCCTCATGTGTGAAATTCAAGGAGCACATTCATGCGTGTCTTGGGTAGTTCCTTCGGAACTGGCCCACATTTTACATGAAGGTTTGCCGCAAAAATTGCGTCATATCTCATTTGAAAGAACATTGAATTCTGAGTAAGAATGCGCCAGTTAAAAATTTTAAAACATCGGCGTGGGGTTCTGGGAAGGTCCGACAGTGGGTGATTTTATAGGTTCCGAGACGCAGTTCATACCTAATTATCTCAGAAATGACAAAAGCGACAAGCATGACGCTTTAGAACATCGACTAGAGACCACAAGGAATAAAACGGTTCACTTAAAAAAAATTCAAAATGCTGCATTACTCTACTGTACTTGTTCTAAAAGGGCGAAAATCCGTCATATGGAAATCGAAGTCTAAACTCAAAACTAATATGTGCATCAGATTCCTCGTAGTCAATTCTACCTAAAAATGTAATTTTTCATTTTCCACGTCGCTCCTGTAAACCACCTTTCACACGCATTACGTCACTTATTTAATTTTTGATGGCCCCCAAGTATTTTTAACTATGTTTTCCCCATTTTTGTTGATACCAATGTACATTTTCGGACTCTACACCACTTGAAACATATGAATCGACTGAGATCCCAATACTTTATCTCCTGTTTCTGAGATAGAGGTCTCTGAAATCCCGGTTTCCCAGAAAACCCACTAACTTCAAAGTACATCAAAAATTCTCTTTAAACATACCATTAGACAGAGCGTTCATTTCTCTACAAAATTACATATTTTCCATGCTTTTGAGTAAAAGAATGATCGAGTTGGAGCCAATACAGAATTGTTGTACAACAATATCACCGAAATCATGTGTATGAGCTCTTTTCGAGTTTTTGATGGGATTTTATTTGGCTAAGCAATGTAAACGTGGAAGATATATCATTTTGCAGAAAAATGAACGCTCTGTCTAATGGTATGTTGAAAGAAATGTTTTGATGTACTTTGCAGTTAGGTTTTCTGGAAAAATCCGGGAATTTCAAAGACCAAAGAAAACATAGTTAAAAATACTTGGGGGCCATCAAAAATTAAATAAGTGACGTAATGCGTGTGAAAGGTGGTTTACAGGAGCGACGTGGAAAATGAAAAATTACATTTTTAGGTAGAATTGACTACGAGGAATCTGATGCACATATTAGTTTTGAGTTTAGACTTCGATTTCCATATGACGGATTTTCGCCCTTTTAGAACAAGTACAGTAGAGTAATGCAGCATTTTGAATTTTTTTTAAGTGAACCGTTTTATTCCTTGTGGTCTCTAGTCGATGTTCTAAAGCGTCATGCTTGTCGCTTTTGTCATTTCTGAGATAATTAGGTATGAACTGCGTCTCGGAACCTATAAAATCACCCACTGTCGGACCTTCCCAGAACCCCACGCCGATGTTTTAAAATTTTTAACTGGCGCATTCTTACTCAGAATTCAATGTTCTTTCAAATGAGATATGACGCAATTTTTGCGGCAAACCCTCATGTAAAGTGTGGAACAGTTCCGAAGGAATTACACTCTTGACGTAAGTGACTGCCTGTCTAATGTCTCCTATTCAATCTCTCTATAGGAGACATTAGAAAAACAGTCACTTAAAAGAATGATTAACAATTAAGAATGCCTACAAAATAAGAAAGAAGGCATTTCATTTATTCCGCGTGCGAGATTAAACCTGCGGCATGAGGCGCTTTTTCCCAACCGTTCTCACACAGGGAAAAATTCATGTGTGCGTAGGCCACTTCTGCGCTAATCAATGCATTGATCTACTAGGAACTACATAGGAACCCATGCGAAGACACACATGGATCTGCTTCTCGAATTTCAATAAGTGTACTTTGATGAATGTAAACACGTAACGTCCAGGATTTCTACATGTGGAGGCGGCTGGACATCGGATCCCACGCACGATGGGCGCCTGGGAAACGAAAAATGTCCAAATGGGTAATTTAAAAAGGATTGTTCTAATCAGATGATTCACTCTGAATTGTTTCAATGTATCGATGGTTGTTAATTGACTGAACGAATTTGAGAATCAAACTGTAACGTCATCTAGAACATAAGAAGAAAACGAATTTCCAGAAATTAATAAAGTTCGTTCTTATTCGAAAAAAACTTTGCTTTCGTTTTTTAATAACTAAAAACATTCGCTTTCTCGTAAACTTTGCACTTAAACACATCTGAACTGAGAACATGCCAGGAGGGATATATCGTCTACCTGTGTACTTCAAATCACAGATGGGCGAGTATGAGTATGTACTCGAGTACAAATTTCATAGTACTCGTACACGGGACTTTTTAACGAGTATTCCAGAAAATACTCTACTACTTCGCAAAAAATTGGTGACCTTTCTTTTTAATACTTACGTACCAAAAGATCGATTTTTTCGGCAATTTTTCGGAATCACCGGCTTCTTTAGAAAAATTTTATACTCGAGTAGTACCCAAGTACTTGCAGAAAATACTCGTACTAGACCCCCAATACTTCTACTCGTACTCGTACGCAGAAATCCGTGTACTTCTTCATCTCTGCTTTGAAATATGGAAACCATTGGTGGGCAAACCGTAGCAACAAAAATTGCTGTAAAGTAACCCAAGACAAGAGCTTTTTAAAACTCAGCTTGTGTCTAAATTTTCAAACTTTTAATTTAACGTTCTATGTACATGAATTAGATTTCTTTCAATCAAAAATACGCTCCCAGTTTGTGACAGTCTGATCTACAACGGACTTCAACATAGATCGTGATCATCCCTCAAATTTCGATCCTTCTTTATTTGCAGTGCTAACCGCTTATAATAATGATACATTTTCCGGCTATTCAGAGGCGAATTGTTTTATATTAAAAAAATCAAGCTTTTTTACAGAACTGATATGTTTTTTCACACAAAATTCAATTAATCACTGATACCGCATGCAAAAAATATGTAGCACTACTTAAAAACACGCGTTTTGCTTTCGCTGATCGATTTACGTTCTTGATTCATTGAAACATTTTTGCGGAATTCCATGTCGGCTATCACATGAAAATTTATTTGGATAACCGTCATTTTCATTTTTTTATGTTCTCAGTTTGTTGGTACAAAATCAAATCTTTTGTCAATACGCGTGATTTCGTTAGCCAGCAATAAATCATATTCCGAAAAATGAATCGCCCTCATAATAAGAAAAAAATCAAATTTTCGAACACACGAAACCGAATTAACCACTAATACTGTCTGTCTTTTCATACAAAAAACGGACACAACGTTTGAGCGTTTTTTTTTAAACTATCTTTATTGCAAAAATTTATTATTTATAGTTATTAGATTCAACTTTTATTCAGAGTTTCTCACAGACTTAATGGACGATAGTGTGCCATTTTTTAACAAAACAGTTATTCTTACATTACTAAATACCCTGCATCAACCGGTAATACAGTACCGGTAATAAATTTGGCTTCATCACTAGCCAAAAAAGCGACGACTGCTGCAATATCTTCTGGTTCCGGTAAATACCCCGGTATCACTGATAAATTTTCCAGTCGTTCTTTAACCAAAGTAGAATCTTTTGATTCACTAATATATTTGGAAAGCAATGGCGTCCGAACAGCGGTTGGCGCAATTGCATTTACTCTGATTTTATATTTACCATAATGACGGGCTGCTTCTTTTGTTAAATGAATTAGTGCTGCCTTTGAACAATTGTATCCAGCATTATTACTTTCCGGAAAAATACCGGCAATGGATGATGTATTGATAATAACACCGCCATCCAAATTCTGTTTAATCATTTGTTCCAAACCATATTTCATTACATAAAATGCTCCATTTAAATTAACATCCATCTGTTGATGCCAACTATCCAATGGGCATTTATGAATTGGTATTGATGGATGAAAGATACCAGCATTATTAATGATTATGTCGAGTTGTGATTTCTGAGAAGTAACTGCTTTTCGAACGGATTCGGGATTTGTAACATCGGTTTTAATGAATAACCTTTGATCCGATGCCCATGGTTTGATGGGTTCTTGTAAATCGGCAATAATCACACGTGCACCTTCAGATGAGAGCAGCCTGGCAATTGCCTGACCAATGCCAGATGAACCACCAGTAATGAATGCTGTTTTACCAATAAATCTTGAGGTCATGTTGTGACTTTTTTGTGTGAATAGTGCACAATAATGTTCTGTTTGTGTCCTGTGTGGTATAGTACAAGAAAGATAAGAACGTATACAGATTTATTTGGTTGAGAAGGGAAATGGTGAGAACGATAGAGAAAAGCAAAGCTTGATGGCCTTTTTCACACATATTGTTTTCTTATAAGGTAGATATGCTCCTTATTGTACTAACTATAATTAGCTTTCGTACGCGTGCAAGAACCATATCTGTTTTCCTCTGTTCTACAAATACACATCAGAGGCTGTTAGTTCTCCGATGCTGAAACGACTTGTAATCACGAGAAATGAGTTCAGTCCTACGCCTCTGTGAATAAGCCGAGACCAGCGTCTAGTGGATTCTGGAGAAGCTAAACAAAATCTGCGGCGAGAGAGAAATCACCAACCTGTGTCAATGGATACTTGTGAAGGCGATATTGTATCTCTTTAATATCTATTTAATCTAAGCAGAATGAAAATAACAATGAAACAGTTTAATATATATAAAAAGTGAAAAAAGAGTAAAACAAAATCTTTACAGACTAATTTATAAATAGAAAAGAAAGAAGATCAGTAGTATCCGTCAGTTTGACCAAAGAAAAAAGGAATAAAAAGTGCATATGAATATATGTACATGCGTTAACTGAAAACAAACTATATGAAATAACAAACAGAGAGAAAACATTATATTACATCATACATAACAACTTATAGACTAGTAGCACTTGGTCTAACTGCTAGGACATAACACGTCCAGCTCTCAAAAAAGACTACTACACCGTCTTAAACAGTCCAGCGACTAATGTTCTTCAGTTTTGATGCCCCATGTTGTTAATTAAATGCTAATACTTGCTGCTGATAATGCTGTACTTGTTATTGATATAATTGAAGACACGCTAATAGCCATTGAAATGAAGATAAAAATAAAAACAAATATAAGTATATAAACCTAAATAGAGAGATAAAATAAAGGCGAGGATGAAGAACAAACATTCAGGAGACCTGACTCAGATCGTAGCCTCTCGGAGAGGTAGGATCCAGATTCCCAGTGTGAAGCGAATGCGTTCCCTTTTACTTTAAGGACGAAATGGTTCAAAATAACTAATGCCCAATTTATTTTTAAATTGTTGTAAATCTTCTATAGATGTAAAGTCAATGATAAGGTGCCCGATAATGGCGATAGATATATGTGTGAATTGAATAAAGTTCCAAATCAGATGTTCTCCAATATGTGATAATGTATAGTGAGAATCCACGTTGAGTTCAATATAATGATTATATCGTTTAGCATTTTTTTCTTTCCATTTTCTGTCTGTTTTTTTATCGCTTTAATTGCAATGAGCGTGGTCCATGTTTTCTCTTTTGCTCATTGAGTTCTTGTTCTTGGTCTTGATAACTTTCTGTTTCGTCGTCATTTTGTGCAAGAGTGTTGTCGGAATAAACTAATGATTTTTGTGGTGGATCAGTGCGAGCAACAAACGTGACAATTCGTGGTGCTATTTGCGATGATGCATTGTGAAGCAATTCACACTCAGTTTGTAGAGGAGAAGGTGATCGAATGATCTTTGGTGATGCTGGAGATAAAACTTCTTGTGGAAAATGACGTTGTGGTTGTGATGGTGGAGAAGGACACGGGTCAGAGGCTGGTTCCGTGTGCTTGAAGAGACGACTAACAGCATGACAGTCTATTAATGCATATTGACCAAGTTTCTTCTTAAGATGCACGTAATGCAAACTTAAAGTGGAATTTTTTTTTGACATTATTACACATATTCAGATCCAGCTTAACGAGCTGATTACGAATAACACCTTCCGAGCCTCCAAAAGCCATTTCTTCATGGAGAAAAACTCAAATTACTGAGAGAACCTAAAAAATACCCCAAATCGTCCTCTTTAATGAAATTGACTTTTTGAGCTTGTATTGCAAGATGGAAGATTCGAACTATATTTTTCTGAATCAGCAGTGAAAACTGATTTAGAAAAGGTTTTCAATTCATTTCAGAGATAAACAGTCGTCCGCTATGGACGTCCGAACAAACGGCTGCCAACTGAGTATGCCTCATTTTGTAAACCTATCTAGTTTTTTGGGTAAAGGGCTATATCGATGATTCGCACACCATCAGATTGGCCAACACACCAACTGTAAAAGTACGTAGAGCTTTTTTCAAAATTCGTTTTCCTTGCTAAGAAAAACGGCTTTTGCCGAAAACATGCTATGATAGCCTAAGATATCTTCTTCAAAACGAGAGTCGAGCAGACCTTGCTTTTTCACGGTTCGGGTGTTGTGTCGGATTTCTTGTGAGTCACAGGACTGGCACCCGATGACTATTGGTAGCCTTGAAAACGGATGGACTACAGGTAATAGATCATGCTGAGCGATGTAGCAATATTAGTTTTTAGAAAAAGTTCTAAAAGTCCACCAAAAAGTGAGTTAATTTGGGTTTTCAAGCTGTCAACCATTAAAAAGTTCACTTTTCACTCAATAAAGATCGGAACGAGTTCAGACTTTCAGGATATGGTCGATTTTCTCCGCTAAACGTGATTCGTCTTCGACGTCTTCTTCATTATCCGAACTTCCCAGACCCCTTTCCCTTCGAAAAGGCGGAGTCCTACCAAACATGAAGCGATAATAACAGAATTAATTAAACGAACAGGAAGTCGTATCTGTTCACATTATGCTGCACCAGCTATTTTCGTTGAAAAGAAAGTCAAAAAATACCGTCTTGTAGTCGCTTATAGACAACTTAACTCAGTTACAATCAAAGATCCATTTCCACTCCCTGGCATGGAAAATACACTTCAAGAACTGTGTTAAGGTTATCGTTATTTTTCAAAACTCGATTTAAAATCTGGTTTCTTCCCGTTTTCCATTGACGAAAAAGACAGACACAAGATTGCTGTGACAACTCCTTCGGCGTTTTCGAATTTACAGTTCTTCCTCAAGGTCTTAAAAATACATTTCCGTCGTTAAAGAGAATCATGAGTCGCATCCTTGAACCATGTCATCCATATTGCATTGTTTATATTGATGATATAATTATCTTTTGAGAAACCTTCGAAGAACATCTTGTCCACCTTCAAAACGTTACCTGTCTTCTTGAACAAAATAATTTACAATTGTCTCCAGATAAATGCGATATTTGTAAAGAAGAAATCGATTATCTTGGAGATTGTATTACATACATGAAGGAATAACACCTCTTCCAGATAAAATCAAAGCCCAATCTGCGTGAACCAAAGACTTTATCCCAAGCTAATCATTTTATCGGAGCCGTCAGTTGGTATCGAAAATTTATACCCAAATTTGCTATCGTTGCTACTCCCATTGATGGCGTTACAAATATAAGAAAACTCAATCGTCATAAGTTTAAGTGGAAATGTGAACAATCATCGTCGTTTCGTGAAAGCAAAAAACTTCTTACTGAAGGCCCGTTGACGTACATGATTGATTGCACGGAAATTTGACACGGGATATGCAATTATCGTTGACGAAGATAGATTTAACCCCGCGTTAGAAAACGAGATAAATTAAATATCGATAAATACTGCTAAATACCGTTTTCTAATCAAAAACCATCGGAGCAGTTCCCACCTCTTTTATTTAGTGGGAAGCAAATAATGGTAGAAAACAATATAAAATTGCTAGGAGTTTATCATTCATCAGATCTCACATGGAAATTTCATCTTGATAGTACAGCTAGGAGGTGCTGCAAATTTAGGCTCTATGAATAGAATATTCAGATCTGCTCCTACTTTTATTCGACTACATATTTATAAAACCTGTATTTTGCCAGTAATGGATTATTGTTGTGTAGTATTTGACGATGATTTCAAAACACATCTCGATTTACTAACATCAACTCATAAACTCGCTGCCCGTATGATATCAAATGACTATAGTTCCTCTTTGATCACGAACTTAAAACTACCAGATCTTGCCTAAAGTAGAAAATTTTCCAGGTTAACCTTCTTTCACAAAACTATTACAGGACGTAGTACACTTTCGTGCTTTTCGGTACTACAGCTTCTTATCACTAGAACTTCTTTACCAGCCGCTAATCGATGTCTTTGGCAGGTTCATTTGTTAAAACGTAAAACTACTACTGTCCATACTAAAATACAGTGCGGGGTGCCACTTTTTGAATAACTTTTGATAGGAATGAGATAGAGACGTGCGATTTTCGCTGTTCAATAGCCAAAACTTGAGCAGCACTTTTCACAAGCGGAAGCAATTTTTGAAAGAATTTCAAAGATCGGGTTTCCAGAGGATCTTTGAAAAACTAGCTCCGTTCTCAGAAAACTAGCATACAATGTTAGTAATTTTTTTGCATGCGTAGATAGTCCGGACGTTACTCTACAAAATTATGCAAGTCCCGGCTCTCTAGCTATCGTCGTTCGGGTAGGGCTCGCTTTCCCCGAGCACCTGTCTATCTCCGAGCAGACATCACTAGGAATCTCAAAATGCCATGGACTATAGGTAATCGACTACGCTGAGCATAGTGGCAACATTTGTTTTTGTGTGGAAATGAATATAACTTCGCCAGAGGCATTGTTGTGAAAAACCGGCTTTTCGCCTGTTACTAGCAAAAATTAAAATCCTTATATCTCGATCAAATCTCATGCTGACTCAAGGAAATTTTCAAGAAAGGCTTAAAATGCGTCATATGTTGTTGACCAGGTCAGAAAAGTGGTCCAGCAGAACACTGATGCTCTGACGTTTTTCAGAAGGTTTCTGGAAAACCTTAAGCCAATGCCCAGCTCACATTCACCTTTTTCGTCTTCGATTATGTTTTATGAGCTGTCCTGAGCCTTTCTTGAAAATTTCCTTGAGTCAGCATGAGATTTGATCGAGATATAAGGATTTTAATTTTTGCTAGTAACAGGCGAAAAACCGGTTTTTCACAACAATGCCTCTGGCGAAGTTATATTCATT
>CAJNOQ010004570.1:0-17216 GCA_905250885.1 Didymodactylos carnosus | reverse complement strand
AGACTGAACTCTAGCTTTTTATCGTCTTTCACATCTTTTTTTTGCGTATTATTAACGTGGATTTTGCTCTTGGTTCTTTTACTGCATCTTTTCTTCATAGAGACGAATTTACAACCACTTGTTTCACTATAGAAAAATTTATTATTCAAATCGAGTCAGAACTTCTGGCCCACCCTTTATAAAGTGAATATTTATTTATTCCGACGTTAGGAATATATCAAGTTTCGAAACTTGATATATTCCTAACGTCGGAATAAATAAATATTCAGTTTATATAGAGCTGCTGTAAAAATCTTACTTTTACTTCGTTTACTACCCGTCAATAACTCAAATATTTATCAGAAATCCATAAAATGAATTTTTGGCAGTTTTTTCCAGAAGAGTTAGTAGGAGCCTATAGAGGTATTCGGGTACCTGAGCCAAACACATTCACCAGGATAATGGTTACTAGGTCGATAAAATAGTTTCGCCTTATCCGAACGACTCTTAAGTGGAACACAAAGTTTAACAGTGTCACTGACAAGATTTGTAAATGATTCTATAATGATTCTATCGCAGGCCTTATTTGAAAAGAATCAATAAAGATATAAACAAAAAAAAAGATTTGTAAAAGAACCAAGAGCAAAATCCACGTTAATAATACGCAAAAAAAAGATGTGAAAGACGATAAAAAGCTAGAGTTCAGTCTGTTCCAATTACAACAGGAAAAATTTATTATCTTTTCTTTTTCTTACATTAACTTACGAACGTGTATCAATAGACAAATATTTGCAAAATTGCACAACATGATAAGTATTTCCGAGTGTAGAAAGAACTAGATAGTACAAGTCACGCAGATGAAAAAAAGCATTGTCTAAACGTGTAACACCTCTAGTTATAGTTAGATTAGTAGTAAAAGTAGGGTAGAAGAAAGAAGTTGAAATAAAGAAACAAGTTTACAGAGAGATTGATATACGATAGATTCTGCTGTAGGATCAGAACTGAAATCGCTTACAATAAGCAGCGAAATTTTCTCACCTGTCATGTTTAACAATAAAAAATGCTCCAGTTTCTCAAAATAGTCCGTGCCTACGTTTTGTTCATGATAACAACAACATAGAAAAATGAGCGAAGAAGGAATAGTTAAAAGAATTAAAAAACATTCAATTATACAACAATAAGCAGCAAAAGAAAAACAAACGGTGTCTTTAACACAGATGGCTACTCCTCCTTTTGGATATTTAATCCCGACTCTTACTCTATGTTTTCTTACTCTACTTTTTTATATTTTTAAATTTTTAGTTTCAGGTTATCACCGGGTATTCAGGGATGCCACAAGTCTTTTGTTCTTTTTTGCGATAACCTGCTCTTGAGTAAAATAAAATCTTTTCTTAACGGTCAGTGTCCCACTAAGTTTAACTCTGAATCATCCACATAATCTGTTAAAAAGGTTTTCCGCAGACAACAACCCGTTGGACTATGAGTGTCCACAAGAAGTCTCAACATACCCATATTATATCTTAAACTCTCAATATCACGATTCATAATGATCAAAATCGCCTAACTTTTGCTGATTAATTGTTGATTTTTTCTGACTTTTTGTTATAGAATCACTGCAGAAAAATCGCGATTAATGAGCAAAAGTTAGGCGATTTTGATAATGTTAATTGAATGAACCATCGAGCCATGTGAGTGCTTGCACACGTTTTGTTTGAGAGTATAGGCTACACTACTTACTAGATAGTTAAAAGTCGATTAGAATACAAACTATGTTTGATAAACATAGATGTCTGTTATGGTATGAACTGATACTATTTAAGACATATGTAAAGGACCACTGCTGAGACTGCTGATAAAATGTAGAATTAAAATCCCGTTTTTTGTTTGTAACTGGTAGAATTTTCATTAAGAAAAGTATAACTAAAGCAGCGGTTTTAATCACTGTTAATTTCCAACGTTTCGATTTATTAAGAAATTAATGTCAAGGATATATACAGAAAGCAAAAGATTTTCATTTAAACTGACTGGTATAGTTTATATTTATATACTGTACGATTTTTTTCCCTTGACAATGATTTTTTAATAAATCGAAACGTTGGAAACAGCTACTTTAGTTATACTTTTCTTAATTAAAATCTCTTTCTGCTTTTGACAGAAAACTTTCATTCATGGACTCGTTGTGGCTCTTGCTGCTTTTCAATTGTTTTTCTATTTTTAACGGAATAAGAAATCGCAAAATATGATCAATAAAAATTTCTCTTTCTGCTAGTAATGTATTTGAGTGATCAGTCTTTCGCTTACAAGGAATACATTAGAAATGAACAGAGCGAGCGTTAGAACATTTCTGTTGATATACCTCTTGAGGAATGAAAAATGCTTTTGTTTATACTCTTTGTACGGATTTTTATTCTATTTTTCAGATACTGCAGGGTGCTTACCCTGAACAAGAAACAATTAATCGTACCCAAGAAGATTAAACCCATTAATAAACGCATTGACATATAACGAAGTGTGATTTGCAGAGCTCTGAGTTTTGTTTTAAGCTTTTCATATATTGTTATTAAACCAATTGCAATCATAGAGAAATAGCTGTAAAAGTTGATGATAAGAAAGTCGTTTTGAAAATAGTTACAAATATTTTTAAGTATTCACTAACAACGAACGGTCTCCAAATGATAAATTTGCATAAAAGACATGGAGATATACGTAATCAATAGTGCTGATTCCGAATGCAGTGATCAAGGCTGTTCCGAGATTGATTTTGTGAAAAAAGAGGTTTCCAAATGTAAAATGCTTGAGTTCAAAATGAATTTTTGATCTTGCCAGTTAGTAGAGGTTGTTAAATTGCAGATCAAGAGGGATGAAACAGTTTAGAAGATTTTTTTCGTAAGAAACCACTGAAATCAAATTTAATTTATGTAGCACGTCGTTCAAGGCGGTCAACCACATGAGAGAACGAGCTGAGAATGAAGTTTTGAGATAAAAAAGTATGGAAAAATTAGAAAAAACTTCCAGTTGCATAAACGAAGAATAAAAAAGATTAGGAACTATTCGAACTATGTAATCTATCGAGAGTATACAAACATTAAGAACTATGAACATGTGAATTAGGAATATGTGAACTTTTTTACCACACTCACTGTCATTACGCACTCTCCCTTCTCCCACGTTGTGTCTGTTCCTAATGTTCCTGTCGTTTTTCTTCTTCGTTTATACAACTCAAAGTTTCTAATTTTTCCATACTTTTCTATCGCAAAATTTCATTCGACATCTATGCATAACTAACGGCAACAACATCGACTCTATAGTTCTAAATGCTTTTTGAGTGTTTCCTCAAAAAATTTAATGGGAAAAGGCACAATAATCAAATGTCCGATAAAATTCCAACTAACTCAAATTTGAGTTAGAAACATAGATGCTACACCATTTCGTATTTTGCCATAGACATTTATTGCTTCTTCCCTGAGTCAATAGGGTGTACAATGATTGGAATAAATTGAACCGAAAGAGAATGATTATTATGATTTATTTATTATGATTTTGCGAAAAAAAAAATAATCAAAATACTTTCTTCTTAGATTTAAGTCTATCAATTTAATTGAGTAACAAATTCATTACTATTTTAGTCATAGTCATCAAGTTTTGGTTAGAACTGTAGGACTGATGCTGTTGCTGTTAATTATGTGGGACTCTTTTGTCTTTAATTTTTCCTACGTTCACTTGTCTTTAATTTTTTCTACGTTTTCTTTATAAAACGGTATCACGGTATCTTATGCTGTCCTGTAATAGCATAATTCCATGGTGTGCTATATAAATTGAACTTGAACTTGATTTCAATGGTGCCTTAGTGTTTGCGTCCATGTTTGTATATAGGGTGGAAATTACATCTATGTTGAATGAAAGCCTTCAATCCTTTTTGATCGACAAAGTGTAAATCACTATTTTGACAACAGGTTTCGCCATATGGTTGCAATACTAACTTTTTGCTATGAAAGAATCAATTTTCTACATATAATATAGATAATAAAGTCAAGTTGACCTGACACAGAAAAACTGTTTTTTATTTCTTTTTGTTCATCGATCTCTCTCTTATTGTGTATAATTCAACGGGGAAAAGAAAAATCTTTTGTATATACTCTTGCCCATTTTATAATGAGCAAATGAAACAACATTACTAAAGAAGAAAGAAAATGTAATCTTGGTTGTCATAAAGGAAAAAAGTTCAATTTATGTTACAAATGCGGGCAAATGTATTAACACACATACATATCCGAGTAACTGAACAGTTGTTAACTAAGTGTACACATATATATACCCTGTTCTTTCATATTGATAAAAGTCACGAAGGACGTATACATAGATGAAAATAAATATTGTATGTGTGACCGATAGAATAGAGAATTATGTCAGGTCATCTCAACCTTAGTAGTGATGATGATTATATACGGTCAACAGCATCTATTTTATAGGTCATCTATTCAAGCATATATATAATGTTGTGTGATAAAACTATTCAAATAGCAGATGGGATGATGATGTGTAGAGAAGGAAAACTCTTTTTCAGTCATTAAAATCTTTTTATTTATTAATCAATTATTTAATTCATCGCATAATACAAAATAAATTCAGAACCTTTTAGCTTCGCATATTACTAATTTTGCTATGAGGTTACATTCTTCTCAATCCCTCCCTTATTTTGAAAATTAAGAATTTTACTAAAAACTTGACTAACCACAACAGTAGTTAGTATTCATTCATTGAAGCATCAAATTTGTAAAAGCGCATTAACTGAACTTAGTTGTGATGTTTTAAAACGAAATTGAAATTCGTTATTCTATAATATAAACCAAAATTCGAAGATAATCTTTAGCTAAAAATCTAAGATTCTCAATCAGTTTTTCTAGAATAATCAATTGCTGTAGAAAAACGTTCTTAATTCGCACCATTGAACTGTGTATCGACAAAATGTATCATATAAAATCTTTAGTAACCAGTATTTTTAATTTTTTAATTAGTAGAATCTCTATGAGCAATAGTCTCAGATCTAACCGCTCCTTCTCTCGTCAAATAAACAAGGTCAATAAAGAGACGCTCTTGTGTATAGAAAGAACATTAAGAATATTCGATAATGTTTTCTATTTGTAATACTATAATGTTCATCTAAACTTCCTCTTCTTTTATGTATACGATGAAGACATAGAAAAAAACGAATGAAAATATTGTTCGAATTATATGAGTAGAAAGAACGGAAGAAAAAGATCATATTGTATACATATTCATGGTCAGATTTGCTCTCTGTATTATTTGACCGATTCAACATCCAGCTGTTATAAAATTTGTGTGTGTATATACTACACAAATCGAGTAACAAGATAGGAAAAATGAGACCAAATACACAACAAAAAAAGACGCGAAGAACAAATTTAGTAGCGGTCAGAACACGATGACCTAAATAAATGACCGAACGAACGAGGAGAAACATAACCTTATATACATATATATATCTATTGTACAAAGATTGTACACATGCATCTCATTAATTTGAAATGAGAGAAAAACAGAGAGAGAGAGAGTGAATCAGATTACTTGACGGTCAAGTGATCCATATAAAAAAAGTGAATTAGGGCAAGAAAAACATTATATGTAAGTAATGCAGGCTAATAAGAGAGAGAAAGAGAGAGAAAAGAGGCAAAGAAGATTCGAAAAAGTAGAGCGATATGTGAAGGTCAAATTGTTCAAATTAGTTTCATATCCATCCAAGTCCAAGATGAAAAGACGTCTTATGTATCCGTTTATCGTACAATCGATAGAAAACTTTATTTTAACTTGCTGACATCATTCAAGAAAACTGTAACAAAGCAATGCAGGTAATGAGAAGAACACAGCTGACTTCATTCAAGCGGAGATTTCGCATAATTGAGACGAGTTTTCTATCCATTTTTGAGATAATAACTTCTAAGGAAACATAACCGTTGGCTGATAGGCATTCATGCGAAATTTAAACGCTTTTCCAAGGAACTTTTTATTATAATATTGGATTAGCAGCGAGTTTTGAAAAAAACCATAATATGATGTAATTGATTTTTCTTGCTCTATATTAGCTTACAATGTGTTTCCTCTTGGTTTCATTAAGTTTTAATTATCTAATCGTCTTTTCTATAATAGAAAATGCATGGTGATCAAATGAGAACAAAATATGCTCGTCATATGTTATCAACCGATATACATTCACAATTGAATATGCTCGCATTGATATCACAACAGTGCAACAATGCAAGATTAATCAATAATAATAATTCATCACACTCTGTTTCATCTTCCGAGTCTATTTCGTCCTCTTCTTCATCGATAACCGATTTGCAAGATCCGAAAAAAGATGGGATTAACAATCGATTTTCAACAGATATTTCTAATGAAACTCCTAAGAAAACTATTAATCGTTCAGGGAATACATTAGACAATGTGAACAGGTGAGAATTCTAAACGAACTGATGAGCTATTTTGGTATATTGTTGTTGTTTTCAGAGTGAATACAAATAAAACCTCACTGCCACCACATAGTTACTTAATAACTCAAAGTGATACGGGGAAAAGTACAACTTCAATACTACATCAAGATTCGTCAATAGTAGATCAAAAATCATTTCCATCAATATTACAACAACATCAGCAACAATACACTTATACACCTTCTACTACAAATACGTCATCAACAATCATGTCAGCAACAAGTTCCCGATCAAATTCTGGTGAACGTGTTGTTAAAGTTGTGACAACAGCCGGTCCACAAAATGTTGATAAGGAATTTTTACAACAATTATTGTCACGCAAGGATGTTATTCCCCAGCGTAAACGTCGGGATTTCATTCCAAATGAAATGAAAGATGATCACTATTGGGAAAGAAGACGTAAGAATAATTTGGCTGCTAAGCGTTCAAGAGAAAAACGCCGACTTAACGATATTGTACTTGGTATGTTTTACTTTTCGGTACTAAACTTTTTCTTGTGTTAGAGAGATGGTTTTCTGAAATTAATTTGTGATATATCTTCTTTTAGAAACGAAGGTGGTAGAGTTAACAAATGAAAATGATGTACTACGGGCAAAATTAAATTTAATGTTAACGAAAATCAATATGAAAGAAAATGAAATGGAATTATTATTCGAGGAAGAACAACGCCTTGGTAATATTTGTTTAAAACCAGCAACATCGGCCACAGCTATTATGTCGCAAATGTGTGATAACACCGATGATAATCAATCATTAATTGAGAATAGTATAGCCACAACAAAAACAAATACTAACAGTAATAAAAAGACGACACGTTCATTATTCAATTCATCGTCATCCGAAACGGCCTATAGCCATGAAGATGACTACAGCAATGACTCACAACAATTTGTTGGTGAAGCAGATAATCAACGTGGTGGAGAAGAGGAAGAAGAAGAAAAATTTAGTCACCACGAACAACAACAATCCTCAATGTCAGCACATTGTCAGCAATTACAAAATGATTTCCTGGCTCGTATCATGAATCCTTATACTGCTCAATCTTCATCAGCGACAACAACAACATCAGCCACTGCTAATCAAGTTTTAGCACTTGCAGCACGAACACAATATCCGTAAGTAATTTTTCTTTATTTATTCTATGCGTTCACTAAAAATAAATTTGATACTTGACTTCAGGCTATTATACAATCAGTTAATTGGTATGAATATGATGAATAATATGTCAGCACCATCAACCGGTAACACTGCAATGGATCTATCGACAAACGAACAAAAACAGCAACCAACAAAAACAACAAATCTTCTCTGTCCGGCCGAAAAACATCTGCCAAAAGTTGCCAATCGAAAACCGTTACAACTACCGATACAAACAGCCTACATCACGAATCATAACACACAGACAAACGAATTGAAAACTGGAAATTTACTAACAACAAAAAGTCCGTCTCCACTTACTCCGTCACCATCACCTCCTCATGAATCTTTACTACAAGTTCTTGCTAATCAATTAAAACAAGCAAGTGTTTTTGCTCAATCAACACCAACACTTCAGCCTCGTTTATTAACCATAGCGCCAAAAGAAGAACATCAAAACAGTAATTATTATGAAGAAGTATCGAACGATGACATGGATAATAGTGAAGCAGTAAATGGTGGCGGTAAAACGAAGAATGCATTGAAAAGAAGTTACAGTCACGTTGATGATGCAAATAATCAACAAAGTTCAAAATTAGACGAAAGACAAGTAACATCTCCCACTACTGATAATGTCAATAAATCATCATGGGATGATGCTGTTACCTTGTTATCTCTAACAGGTAATTATCCACAAGAAAAACCTCCAACACCAACTCAACAACCATCGAATAACCTTCTTCAATCTGTTATAAATGGTCTTCTGACAAATCGTAAAATATCACATGAACAGTCACCACAACGTGAAGATGTCTCTTTTAATAATCAAGATACTATAACTTCATTCAATCAATTACGTACATTGATCAATTTTATATCTAATAATGAAAATGGTAAACAGTCAGTTGGAGTATTTAATCAAGTATTTCCTCAAAACATGAACTCTAATAAATCAACAACGATGAATAATATTTCTGAATCAATGAATGTCATACCTTCATCAACAATCTCAGTAAGTCATGAAAGACAATTGAATGAACGAACGACTGGTGATGCCATGCCTTTAAAATTACGTTTAAAAATGTTAAACGTAAAAAGTTAAGTAACTAAGCTGAAAAATGACACACATATGATACGTCAGCATTATTGTTTTGTTTTTTTTTGTTGAAGAAAGACATTTCAAACTTGCGTGTAACAGTGTCTAATTACATATTAATGAAACGAATTTGAAAAGCAGTGAGTTGTATGCAGTGATTGTATGAATGTTTGTATAGAAAAGGTCTCATACTTAATCTTATTTAAACCTGCAATGATTAACAGGAGAAAAAAACGTGAAGATTAATATCACTAAAACGATAAAGTCTTTTGGAGATGAGAAGAAGAAGCAGCATGAAGTGGAGAGAATTGATACAGTGTCATTTAAAATATATGCAGAGCCACAAGAAGTAGGACTGCTAAAATCTTGGTAATGATCAAAAGAGAAAGTTTTCTGATTAAAAGAAAATTGTTGTAGGAAAAGAAGTGTTGAATGACATTCAAAATTCAAAATTTTAACGGTGGAGAGAGAACAGAAAATATACGAATATCACCTCGAGCAGTGATAAAAGTATAGATAATAGTTGCATTTTATAAAGACAATTGGAAAAGTTTCATGGTGACCAAGAAGTATAAAAATCATTAGCAGGTTTATTTTGTTGATTTATGTTGTGTAATTGTCTATTTCGTACGTCGTCTATTAGTTAGATTTTTGACAAATTGAACAGTGCGGAGAAAGCAGGCGAGGCCGCTCATAACAGTTACTAACTCCTGCACATAATATATAATCACAAAAAAAAATAATTCGTATGTACAGATATAGTCAGTTTTGGATGTATTTGAATTACAAATTTGCATCACTGTATCATTATAGCTGCAATGAATTTTAGTTTCTTATTACATGGAGAACAAAAATTATACGGCCAAGTAGAAGTTTTGTTGGCAGCAGTGAGATATATGCATTTTTTGACCATCAAAATCTAAACGGACATGCATCTTCTTTCTTTTTTGTTGTACAGAGAAAATAGTGTGTGCGTGTGTTGTGTGTGTGTGTGCGTGTGTGTATAAATGAGTTTGAAAGTCTTGTATGTCAGTGCCATATAATAACAATGCAAAAATAAAAAAATAAAAAAAATAAAAAAAATCAGTTTCTAAAAGCTGTCTTGTGTGCAGCGTAATAAAAAAAAAGGATAAAGGAAGCGCATGAACAGATATGAAATATAAACAAAAAAATTTACCATAAAAAATTGTGTGTTTTATTGTTAATTTGAGTTCATATGTTTCGTTAGATAGAATTAAACAAAATGTGCGAGTTTATATATAAAAGGTGCATTTCACCCATCGTCTGTGTAAACTTCTTGTTTGTGATTTGTCGAAAAATTGTCTTAAAAACACAAATGTCCTTGTCTTTCGTCTTTTTGTTATGTTTTACTTTTTTTGTCTTATACAACGAAAAAGTCCTTTTCAGAATCTCTTGTTCGTTTAAATTAATGTCTCACTCTGATGAGGTTTTTTTTTTGTTGATTTGTTTTATATAATATACGCGTCGATAGTAACTTCTCTTGTCACTATAATCTATTTATCGTTTAATTGTACATTATAACAATTGTTACGCTCAAACAACCAAAAATCTAAACCTGTATATCTCCACTTTTCGATTATTATTTTTCTCTTTTATGTAACATTCAATAATAAATGTTAATTCTTTTTTTTTCTATTTGTTGTATATTTACCATACGTAGAAACCTATTGTATTTTTAGTGTGTTTTTGTAGAACTTTAGAAAAGTATATCAAATACTGAAACAACAACGTGTTATTTTCATTTCATGTATGACATGTCACAAGACAACAATAAATGATATATTATGAAAAACTTTATTAATAGATTAGATCGCATGTTGATAAGAACAATAAAAGCCGTTTTCCTAATACAATCATATCATCTGTAAAAGTTAATAGCAATAAAGCTCAATTCTCGACTAATTTTTAAAACATCGACATTCAGTATTATTCACTAATAATTTTTTTTCACACTTTGAATTCTCTCACTGGGAAACTCACAAATACAACTTCATTCCTGTTCTTTTTGTTCTGTTTCTCAAAAGTTGGTAATTTTTCAGCAACGATTAAAATCTACATCTCTCAGCGATCAGGCATACCGTACTATAACATACATTTTAGAAAATTGTCAATACTAAAATAACAGTGCAAATATCATGCCAGATAGGTTGATAAATCATTAAGTTGATCAAATAGGTGATTAGATTTAGTCGAACGTGGTTGATGATGGCCATAACAAATTAACGAATAAACATAATCAGGTGTATCCAACTTCTGATACAAAAGCTTAATTGCCAAAATTAGTCACAGTTAAGGTACTATTTTCAAAAATTTCAGTATGTTGTCGATTGTTTTACATAATAACAAGGAAATCAAATATTCTAATCAAATGTTTGACGTTTCTAATATATGGAAAATTCCATTTTTTAATTTTTCTACATAAATAATTATGAGTTTTACATTTAATGAACAGCAGTTAATCTTTTGTTATTTAAAGTCGAGTTGATAAAACCAACAAAACTATTTAATGCACAGATAAATCAAAACCATTTGTCACATGCATTTTTGAACTTTTTACACTACAGTAAAATCTACTGATGTGGACAAATCTCTAAGGTCAGTACGTTCTTATTATGGCCATTTATAGCTCCGACTGAGCACTTCTTGCTGTAAATGAACTTCTATAACAGGCGTCTCTCTACTCTGGACAGTAACTAGCTGTTTTTCGTTCCGAACGGACGAAAACCTCTCTATTGCAACCACTCACGGTAACGATTGTTTTCGGTATGACAGATAGGAATAATGGTTGTCGAAATAGACGTATGTAGGCACATATAGAAAGAGAGCCAACTGCGTGTATGCAAGAATCGTTCAGCAATAAAACTCAGTTTTATTTTCTGTCTGTGCCTATGGCGAATTGCTTTTTCAAAAATTTTGGAGATACTACGATTAATTACATCTCTTATCATCAACTCATCTGTGGGGTCTTTATTCGATGATTAGTAAACTTCAGTCAAAACTGATCAACGTTTGCCTTACTTCGAAGATAACTGTAAGGGGCCGAAAATTCAAAACTTAAGAAAAATTTATTTTTGTGATATTTATACATGGCTTGATAGAGGTCGTCAAGCTGAACAAGCATATGTGTGTTTTAACCTTCCGAATCAAAATTTTAAATGTCGAAACTTTAAAAAACTGAAAATTTTTAAAAACGAACGTAAAACTCGAACACAACGTGTTTGGCACCGAAAAATAGTGTTTCAATACTATTCAAGTATGATATGACCTAAAAAATTTTAGTTTTTCACCAATAGCCAAAATCCCGTTCATGTTGGCGCAAAAAGGTTCAAGTCTCTCTCGATAGGAGATGGAGCCAATGTTTTCAATAGGATTGTATTGATTATTCGTCATGGACTGATAACCCGGAGTGTTCGCTTTAACATGGGAGTCAAGCGAGACGTTACTTTTCCGCAGTTCGGGCACTGTATCAGATTGCCTACGAGTCCCAGGACTGGTACCCGGTGACTATTGGTAGGCTTAGAGACGGATGAACTATGGGTAGTAGACCGTGCTAAGCCTCGTGGCAATATTTGTTTGTAGAAAAATTTTAAAAATCTATCGGAAAGTGAGTTTTAGAGTAAACTTAGAGTTTTCAGGCTGTCGCAAATTCTCTGCTAAGTAAAATAATTAACGTTAGATATGATGTTTTTTAAATTTTTTTTCTGTCAATAGGAAGAGGATTTTATAGTGTACATGAAAAGTTTCAAATATCGATGATCTAATTGCTAATTTCGGCTATAGCTTAATGATTCTATTAATTTAATGCACAAAACTGCGTTTAAAATACTCTAGCTCTATTATATGCCTATTATTTGTTGAAAATACTCTTTTTTTTCACAATTTTCACATATATGGTAGATTATAAGATTCTGAACAACTTTGTCCTTTAGTATAGCATCGAAATTGGGTTCTGAGAGACGATGAAGATTTTTTCTTATCTATCTGTGTGATTTACACAGGATTATCGTAATTACCCCAAAGAAGACAAATATGTCTTTTACTTTTCGTAATTTCTAATTAACTAGTTTAGATTAAGTCCAAATGACTGACAATTCATACGGGAGATAGAGCAGAAAATCTTCTACAAGATCGTGTACTTTTTAGTCAGTTTGCCTCAAGTTTCCTGTTGAAACTAAATGGTTTAAGTTCATTCCGGCTATTTTGGCTGTAGTTATCATAATTATCCCATGAAAAATAGTTGTGTTATCACAATTACCCCAAATGGAGAAATTATGATAAGTCTAAACCTATTCACTGGAAATTGATTAAAACTAATTAATGTTAACGAATTTTAGGAAAATTTTTACATCAGTAGATAGCTACGAGTCAGCTCTATCTACCTGCATAATACTGATTTTTTTTCCATCTCTTTACGATTTTCTGGTGATCCTTCTTCCGATGATTTTAAATATGTTCCGAATTAGTTGAAAGAAAAATCCCATTTCAGATTCAGAAGCCTCAAACACGAAGTTCCATCAAAATCGGCTTGGCCATTTCGGAAATAGTTTTCTCATGTAACATACCTATTCGAGTACGTACTAGTCGCTGTTTAAAAACTTATTTGAGTAGTGAATACGATTTTCTGTTTAGTTTATTCTCACAGACTGTATTTGAATCTTCTGACTTTTACTGACCAGCTTGTTTCCTATAGAGAATTTGCTAATATGAAAAGCAGTTAACTCAAAATATTAATCATGCGTACTATGACTAAGGTAAGATCTACATTGTTCTCCTCTATATGTACACATCGCATAATAATTTCATATAGACAACACGTGCTATCATGTGATCCTATTGTACGTACTTATGAAGAAAATATATACAAAAAAACAAGAGACGTTGTATCAACCAGAGGTCTGGAATAAAAGAAAGACAAAAAACGAACTGTTCTGACGAAACATATGATGATAATTCTCTATGCGTAATAAAATAATGAGAGAAATGCCTTACCAGCTGGCATTACACACAACGTCGTATTGCAAATATTTTTCCCTCTCTTGTAATGACGACGATCATCTACGACGACGATAATCTAATACAACAACAACAACAATATCAGCAGCAGCAACAAACGGGTCTTTCTCATTATTATACAATTACTATATAAAGAAAAGAGATAATTACGGTGACGAGTTCATTTTTTTACATAACAAATTTTTTATGGCACTTGAACGAACATATCCCGATCTTACAAGCGAAAAAGATTCACTACTTTTATTATTACGTGATGCTATTGTACAGCATGCACCTCATAAAGATATTGAAATGATTCTCAAGTAAGTTACTACTAGCAGTTTTGAAAGTGTTGCTGAAGACAATATTGACTAGTTGTAACCATTAACTTGTCGAGATTCGTTGCTGTGTATGATAAGAATCTTAAATAGCTCAACATGTTTATAATTCATCTATGGATTCTATAATTTTAGTGCAAAAAATTTATGTATTAATGGTTCAATTCGTCGAGGACTTCGTCCTCTACATTATGCCGTATTTGAAAACGACATTGAATCAGTTAGATTAATCATTGAACATGGTTCAGATGTAAGTTTTTTCTTGTCTCTTTTATACGAAGTACTGGAAAACATCTTTTTCTTTCTAGGTTAATGTATTAGATGAAGCAGGATATTCTCCTTTACATTTAGCAGCAAAATATGGTTTTATCGATATTATTCATATGCTAGTTGAGAATGCTTGCATCGTTAATTTTCACAAACAAGATGATTTAACCGTTAATCTTGTCAAACATTATAGTGACGTTTTGATTGAACCACTCAGTTTAGCACTAGAAAACAGTCACATTGATTGTGCACGTTATTTATTATGTTCTGGAGCAGATCCTAATCAACAATATTTTCTTGGTTATGAAATTAATTTACTTTCATATGAAAATCTCGCATCATTAGAACTGATACTAAAACACGGGGCAAATCCAGATGCGTTGAGTCGAAGTGGAATTACACCCCTAATCAAAGCATGCAAAGAAGGAAATTGTTCAGCAGTGGAGTTGTTGTTAAAATATAGTTGCAATGTAAATTATGTAACACGTAAATTTCGACAACGAAATGCCATAGTCATCGCCATTGAATCAAGACGTATCGATATTCTAGAAAAGCTATTGTTACATGCCGGTTTTGTAAATAAACATCCATCTCTAAATAACTCACCTTTAGAGTTAGCGATCAGAAAAGATGATGTGGACATTGTGCGTTTGTTAGTAGGTATGTATAATACACAAACTGTTTTTTTTGTAGGAAAACATATAATTTAGTTTTTATCAAATTTTAAGCATTTGGAGCTGACACGAATGAGGAGACGAATGATGATATCGAATGCATTACACCATTAATATTGGCTTGTCAATGTTCAAATCTTAAACACCAATATGAAATTATTAAATGTTTGCTACAAAATGATGCTGATCCCAACAGATCAGTGGCTAATAGTCCCCATCATCATCATCAACATGTACCATATCGAACACCATTGGTCTCGTATATTAAACATGCGCAACGGTCAGATATAAGAATAATACGATTATTAATATCATACGGTGCAAAAATATCATTCTCACGCGGCAGAGGTATGTCGAATCAAACATTCGCCTGTTCACATAACATTTTGTTCTGTTTTCTAGATAGTGTTCTACGCTTTTTACGTCGATTTCAAGATAATTATCATTTAATTAACTTACTGTGTGATGCTGCCTATTATTTTCATCCAAGTTATATTGCTGAATGTTTAGAATTAGATGATAAAACAAAAAATGAAATATATAATCGTGCAATAAGTCCAATGACATTAAAAAATACTCTCCGTAAAGTGATACGTTTTGAGATTATAAATAAAAAACCTACACCACGAATTGAACAAACAGTTAAAACGTTACCCATTTCAGTACATTTGAAAAACTATCTTTTATTTGATGCTGTATAAATATCTCCCCTCTTATCATAGATATTGTACATAGTGTTCATAGTTAAATACGCACATAGTGCGTAAGAGTTGTTTATTTTTATATTCACGCTGTACATACAAATATATGATACGAATAAAAACAACATATAACAAAGCAAGTTGCCTCAAACTTTTGTCTCCAGTCTACTTTTTTATTCTCACGTTACACCAAAAAGTAATGGAGTCTAACTAAGTAATTCAAACCTATAGAAAGAGGCATAGAGAAGATCATGTATGGATTATTTGACTAACGAAGAAATTATTGATATAGCTTAAAGGCCATAAGATAAAGTATAAACAAATGCCTTGAATCCAGTTTCTACCCCTTGGTAAAGTTACCTTAGTGGGTCCACGGTCTTTTCCGTCGTTCTTATCCTGTTGTTTCAGAAAGGAAACAAATATTTTAGCTTTATGCTATTCTGCTATCGTCATCAAAGAAGATTATACATCCTTTTTCCTCTCACCCGAAAAAGTAAAAAGTTTATATCAACAAAACACTGACATCTTTATTCTCTCATTCAGATTATGTTGTTAGTATTGTCGATAATAAAACAACACATGTTTATTCAATGGTTACATGATAATTTAGAGTGAAATTTAATATTAATACCCAGTTATGTATTCTACTGAGACAGTTGATAAATCATCTCGTCTATTGAACATAAAATCTGTCGTAGTGTCATGTCATCTACCGCTTTGCTGATTCGTCAGCATTCTTCATAATAGTATTTCATCACTATTCTATGCTACAGATTTCTTGCCACTGTTGAGAGATGCAAAGGGTATTGATACGGACATTTAGCAAATCGAAACTGGGATTTTTCTATGTGCATCTACTGCGTTGCTCAGACTATGTATAGCCAGTCCCATATTTAAGTCAACTACAAGTTTAAAGTGAAAAACCATTCAGGGTAAAGGATCCTGCCGGATTTAAAATTTAATGGACCCCAAAACAATCAAATATATAGATGCAGATAATGCAAAATTCAAATGGAATTTTTTTTAAACTTATTATACATCATTCGAAAGGGGGTCTCAAACTGTACAAGAATATTGGGTTTTTAATTTTTTTTAAACTTTATTTTCTTATCGAAAAATTGAAAAAACTCGAATGGGGTCAAACCTACCTCTACCTCTATAGCAAAAATCGATTTTTTTGAAGATATATTACATGTCGTAGTTTTCAATAGACCTTCCCAAGTTCAGGTTTTGTTCAGAACTGATGAACTGTTCAAAACGCTATATTCAGCGAACTGAACTGATCGAACAGTTCTTCTGAGCGAGCTGAACTTTTCGAACAGTTCTTTCTGAACGAGCTGAACTGGTCGAACAGTTCTTCTGAGCGAACTGAACATCGTCGTTCAGCTGCTACACTGACATAGTCACACAGTGACTACACGGTATCGTACTAATGCAAATATTTTTCAAAGAAACTTCTTAGTTGCTTTTAAAAAAATCACTAAAAATGATGTCGTTTCGGA
>CAJNOQ010004569.1:0-17217 GCA_905250885.1 Didymodactylos carnosus | reverse complement strand
ATACAATTTATCATTGTCACTATTGTTGGTACATCTATCTTACATAATATACATTCATTTTCAGGTATGAAATAAAATTTCGATTTTCTAAACATACAACCATTCATTTAATATTAAATGGTCTATTTTAATATCTCGTAGAAACGCGCTGAATTAATTTTGGCAGCTAACAAAAAAATGCTCAGCTTGTGTCTATACTCGCGTCTGCATGCTAGGTTGTGACTTTTTGGCGTTTACGCTATGAGCCCTGCAGACGGATTCTCACAACATCAGTACGAGTGAGTGTTTCTTTATTAATAAATCGTTATCTTCAAGACGTTTGCTTATATCTGCTCTCTTAAGAGTGTTCAACAATTTTTAAGAGAGTGATCACTATAAGTCAAGCTCTAAAAATAGACGCCCAAAATATGAATTTACTCTTCGTTCTTCATCTTACGAAACCAAAGGCATCAACAAACAACCTTAATTTCCTTATATGTTTTCATGGTGCTAAATACGACTTATTTTTCCCACGAGGAAATAAACGGTAGACAGTCTAGTTTAGATATTATCTAAAATAGATAATTGATGTATCATGACCTACTAACCATTAGTAGTAACTATCATCCAAATAATTATCTTTGTTTGTTAAATATTGTTAAATTATTGATCAATAGTATACTTATAAGGATAGGGTTTGAAGATGCAAACTCTCTGTTCAACAAATACATCAGTAGTATACTTAAATCAGGACAGAAATATTTGGAAAACGTGTGACGATGATACCAGTTTGTATAATATAAACATTATTGATATTTTAATAATCTATGTTCATTATTTCGTAAAATATGATTAGTCAGTTCTAAATGGTCCATATCAGCTATGATGTTATTAATAAAGTAAAAATATATAAACGATAAACGATATTGAATGAAGACAATTGTTAGAAAATATGGACTCGAGTGTAGCAAAGAGAATTATATTAAATGGAACTGATCGCTAATTGTAACGTACTAAAAGAGAAATCAGAGACGATTTGAAAGATTTTTAAAAATGAATTTGTTTCAGAAAAAGAGGATCGGTAAAAAAACGGTAAATTTAGCCATTTGAATCTTTTCCAAAAATATCAAATGACATTCATAACTTTCTTGATCACTTTCGTCCGTAGTACAAGTGGATTTTGCGGTTAATAATTAATATTTTTAGATTTACAAAAATGATTTGTCTGACATGTAAAATGTGCATCCGACTCTGAATTTTTACATACGAAGGCTACTAAAAAAGGTACTTTCGGAATTGACAAATTTAATTGAATGCATTTATTCATGCACTGAACAAGTTTAGAAAAACATTCTTAGTGTAAAATAATGTAGAGCGATAATGACGCTATCCTTTGATCTTTATAATATTTGACGAATTATCGTTTTGTTCAACTATCTTTCAAATCAAAGTGCTCGCATTTTCATTTGATGATTCGGCATTTTAAACATAGATTTAACAAAAGTGTCGATATCGAAGAACAGAAGAAGAAGAAGAAATGAAAACTATAGCGTCGTCGGACATGGCTAAAATCGTACATATTTCTCTTTTCTTTTGCTGTGATCAATTTTTTTAACATTCGACTGGAAAAAGCTTTTCTGTATAGTATAGCCTTATGTATATGAACTGTATTTCCTCTTCTGTGTACGTACAGTCAAAACGTCTTTTTCTCTTCGATGTGTGAACTGATCTCATAATATATAGACATCTTGCTTGCTACTTCTGTACATTTTTTGTTGATCGATAAAGAAATTGTTGTTGTGTGTTCTTTTGTTTCTAAAACGACATCTTTTTGAAAAAAAAGGTAGGTTATCAATAATTTTTCATCCTCATTGTTCAGAAATCATATTTTCATCTAATACAATGAACAATAAAAATTGGATCATTTCACTTACAATTGAAAATCATCTCTTATTTTTTTTTACTTTAGAATGTATAGTGATAGTGAATGTACACATAATTCTCGTTCAATTTATTCTCATCGTACGCAGCCAAGCCAACCATCAACAACGACTTATACAATTCAAGATGTTTTGAATAATCCTGATACTTTAACATTATTAATTAAATATTTAACGTCCTATGGTAAACGTTCATTAGGTGAATTTTGTGCTGTTGTTATCGGTCTCAGAGAACAACAAGAAGAACAACAACCGATAATTCGAGATATTGTACGAGCTGCTTATAAACAATATATTGAAAATTTTGAACAATCATCATATTGGCTATTAGGTATGCTCATTCTAAATAATAAAAACATTCGAGCATCTTAAATTCGATTAAGAGGCTGTATAAATTTTGTTCATCAATATGTCGCTGAGAACTGAGAGCTTACTTAGACGCTATTCAAATTTTGAGTGAAAGCTGTTCTTCATTCTTGTTAATAATGGTATGATACTTCATGATGGGCTAATAGTGTCATAATGCGATACAGTGTACTCTTTAGATAATTTTCTAATATTAATGTCTGTTTAGATTCTACGCGTGAACAACTCTATCGTGAATACAAACGCGGTAATTATAATCAATATATATTCGATCAAGCCTATGTTGATGCCATTTCATATATTCAACAAAATTTCTTTTCCAATTTTTTATCATCAAACTTATGGACACAATATTTGAAACAACAACAACAATCTCAAAAATCTTCATCAGTAATAACATTGGCCTGTCTTGATGATTTAAAAAACGTCAATAATCGTTATTATAAAAACATTAAATTAGAAAAATCGGCAACATCGACAAAAATAAGAAATAACCAGAATGTTGATGGAACAACGACAAAAAAAACACCAAAAAAATTAAATTTATCATTATCAGCAGTAAATACAAAATTGAAACAACAGTATACAAATGGTAGTAATGGAAATGGTGTTAACAAACCTCGTGAACTATCGTTTGATGCAAGCAAAACAATTCATATGGGTAACTTCTTTTGTTTATTCATTGTTCACTGGGGGTATTTATAAAATATGCAAATATCTACTAACAACCATCAACCCTCTCTAACTTTATAATTTAGTAAATATAAACATAATCTCCCATTGAGAGTTGAGTAGCGTGTTGCTCGTGTCTTTAGTGTGGCGTTAGTGACGTCTTATTTTTCGGAGATATATAATATGTAGCTAAGTGTAAAGTGAAATTCGTTTAAAAATCTTTACATAGTGTTATATAGTAGCGTTTGTTGTCAGTCTTTTTGTTCCAAAAATTAAATTTTATTATTAGTCCAATAAAACTATCTTTGAATTTGAATCTACGTATTTATCGTATTCTATTTTTCTCTTGTTTAGGTTCATCATCGTATGCGGATGATGTGGACATGAAAACCGTCGTAGCTCAAGTAAAAACACCATTAGCATGTTTTATACCTGGTTCAGATGTTCCATTTATGGTTTATTTGCCTATTCCCGTGTCACAAGTAACGTTAAAAGATGTTAAACCTCGAATAAATCAATTGGCTAGTACAAAACTGCCGCCGTCACATTCTAAAATACAATGTCATTATTATTTTAAACGTCGCGTTCAAGATAGTGAATTGTGGTTAGATGATAATAAAACACAATTTATTTATGAAGAAATTGAACATGATCTAACGATAGTACCAAATTTAGACGGTACAATCGTGGCGAAATTAGATTATTAAGTTTTTTTTATTAAAATTTTTGACTTCTTGTATATAGAGATTTCTACTGTTCATTTATCAAAATGAATGAATAATTAATAAATTTTTATAAAGTTTGAAATAAAATCTGAATATGAGTATCAAGAAAAAAGACAACAACATAGTGAAAATAGAGATTCTCATTTGTCAGATTATGTTCTGACCTTCTTAGCGTTCCTCACCCTGTGTTTCAAATCGCCATTTCATATTTGTATGTGGCGTGAACTTGATAAAGTCTCTGCTATTGTAATATTTTCTCACTTTAGAATGTACATGTTTTAGTTGTTTTACTAGAGGCTAGATCGTCATCTATTTATCATGTTAATAAAAATGTTTGTCATAGAAAAATTTAAATTTTCTTTTTAAAGAAGTCACAAACGAATAACAGGAAAATATTTATGATATTAAAAAAGTCTTACATGGTTGTGTTACAACAAGAGATAATAGTAGTGAAATGAAAATTTATATAATTTTCAAATTTTTCGTACTATCTAAGGAGCAAAAAGTGTTTTTACATTTTACATTTTCGTGTTATTTTATTATTACTAAGTTATGCAATGTTATCTGTTATTTATTTACATCTATGAACAAAGCTAATTTCCCAAAGTAATAAAAAGTGTATTGTTATTGCAATATATATCATCGAAAAATGAAACAGTTTCTATTACAATATGGATAGTGAAGTATTGTATGTTTTAAAACAAAGTCTGTCAACTCCAGAAACTTTTGATCAAAAATTGTACAGGAATAAAATATTATTGCTTATTTCATACAGGTGGCAGTGCCTTTCGCTTTTATAGTGTTGAATAAAATTCTTGATGAGTAAAAAAAATGTTTCGTCGACAAAAACTGCTTCAGAATTATGAAATGAAAGTGATTCATGGGAGAGTGATGCTCAAGTATTATGCGCTTGAATGAAAACAGTGGATGGAAAGAAAATTATTTTAGTTCAGCGGCAATATCTCATCACTTCAACACAGCTATAATTCTGCTGTTTCAGGAATGTGAAGAACTATCTTAAACCTAAGTCGAATCGAAAGTGACTAAATAGAGATAAATCGAAGCTAAACCGATTTATTGCGCTTTTCAACATTTTTGAAGCGTTACCTATAAAGTACTGGGAAAAGAGAGAAGAACGATTAATAATACCATTTTTATTATTAATCATATATCATCATAACTCTTTACAGCTCAATGTCCATTTGAATGGACATTGGCATTATCATTATAACGAACTAAAGAAGCATTGTTTGAAAAAACGCATCTTATATCAGGTGTAGAGAATTAAATTGGCTATCGAATGGTAAAAAAATTTTGTTTGTGTTTTATGCTAGCGAAGATATTCAAATTTTAAATTGAAGATTTTAAAAATATTTAATTTTTTTAATTTACTTTTTTTAGGGACTTTAGGAAGTTTTTTATTCAACGACTTTTCAGAAATATGTAGGGAGGTGTGTTCTTTCAAATTATGTCAGCTAAATAAATTATTGTTGGAAACTGTAGGCTGCCGATGGTACAAAACGAAAGATCATATTTTGCTGGGATGTCGGGCTACTTTCTTGATAATTTTTGATTTTCTTCACCATCTGAGATCATTTTCTAGTCTCAACTTCCTCAAACATAATGGTCTAAACTTAGATACGTTTGGTCTTTGGTTTCTAACGAGAATTTTTGAAAAAATAATTTTTTTTCAATCGTGAGAAAGTCATATCGAGGTCTCATATGTTTTTTTGTTTTTTTTAAACTTTAACTCTCATCTCTCCGGTCCAATGGCACTGAAATCGGGTTATCCCATTGCATCTGTGTCCAAACGTACCAAGACAATAAGCATTAGTTAGTTTATCCAAGACTATCACGCGCCCGTCGTTGGATTAGAACCCCGTATGTTTGAAGTACGTTGTCTACCCACTATCCGACTGATTATTTTCATAAGCGGTTATTTTTGCATAAGCGCTCCGGAGCACTGCTCACATGTTCTATTTTCATAAGCGGTTTACCCAAAACCAAGCGTTAAAGCCTTGGGGACTGAAAGCGATAAATAAACGAACTGAATTGAGACGAAAATAAACCATATTCCGATTCAGATATTGTATCTTTTGTAGTCCACTTTCCTTCTCTTGTTTAACGATCGTAAATAGGGTCATTCGAGGCATAGACAAATTTTATTTATCAAGATTTTCTTCATTACTTTTATACAGTTCAAAAATATGAATTCCGAACTGATCATTTCCACTAAAGACAGAATTACTCGTTCAAGTTTGGTTCTATCTTCGAAGCTTCTTTTTTAAGAATCACGACGTTCTATATTAAAGAAAAGAGCTACACTCTTGAAATTTCATTTTAACTTGATTCTAAAAATATGAAGTTACTACAAATCCTAGCGTGCAGCAGTTGACAATCTGCATCTATATAGAATCATCCATACTTCTTGAAAATTTTTTGATAAGTCAGATGATTTATGATTTCTAGATCGATTTCACTCAAGTACTTGAAAAATGAAGACAAGATCATCATCATTATTATCATTATTGTTATTCAAAGTTCTTTTGTTCTAACTATTATCGTGCTATCAAATCATAAGCGATTGCGAATGACTTTTAATTCTGCACACGTTACCGTCATTTTTTCAGGCTAACATAACAGTACATAGAATGACTGGAAAAACCTTTGATTTATGCAAGATCTCGAGAGAAAAGTTACCAAAATGCTTTCAATCTAAATCATTAAACTCTATTTTCTTTGATTTTAGATTGCTATATTTTTTTAAACATATTATTGGAAATTAACTCTATTCGTTCTGATGAATTTAACTGCGTGAAAATGATGTCATTCTACGCAAAATACGCGAGCTATGCGGCCATCCGATTGTCATAGAAAATATTATAATTCATTGTGTCAATTATTATTCAGGTTCAAAGTTCGGTATAACCACCACTTATGGTTATATTTTGGATTTTTCTCCAAAGTAAACTTTTGTACGCTAAAAATGATTAAGTTGTATTTTATTTATTTTTTTTCGAATTCTTGTTTTAAAAAAAATTGTTCAGACTCGCAAAATGTATACAATATGTACAAAACATGTTTTATGTCAAATTTAAGAAAAAAGCTCTTTTATGTTCTATGCTACATAAATTTATCGCACAGGAGCGGCACTTGATCAACAACAACAAAAATAGAACGTGATTTTCACAGAAAAAGAAATAAAACGAAAAGTATATGCATACAAATTCTTCAGTGGATTCTGTTTTCAAATTAATTAAAATATGTACACAGACAAACAATGCTAAAATGCATTGAACAACTTTCTCACCGGGTATATTGCATTTCAACGAAAAAACAAATAGGTCGGGAAAAATCGACACACCACAAATAAAAAAGAAGGAAACTACAGTTGTGCTTTATAGTGGGTGGCCAAATTGATTGTATCTGGGTACGTTTCTAATATTTGTACACATTCTTCAATTATTTTTTTATTTTCATCTTTTAATTTTGTTGTTGTTGTTGTTGCAGAATTATAGAATTTGAATAAGATTTCTAGACTATCTTGGATTTTTCTTAGACGATCGGTTAAATTTGATGATGCTAAATAGCGAATGTGCGATGTTAACCAAAAACTATATTCTTGACTAGATTTCAATACATTAGAACGATTTATCATTGTTTCTAAGTAATTTGAGCATAATAATTCACGATAATTTGATAAATACAACAATTCTTCATCCTGATTAGTTGTTGTTGTTGAGGTAGTTGACTGTTGGGTGAAAGATAAATTAGCTAATGGTCCAATTGATTTTGGTAATGAAGAATCAAATAAAATATCTTGTCTCTTGTAGAGACATGTCCAATGTTTTAAATTCGAATCATACGCATACAAATGACCATTACCTTAATAACAAAATGAAATAATTTATCATGCCTAACTGAGCTTTATTTTAAATAGTCTCCGTTCTCAAATATTTTGCCTACGATCTTACTTGTGATTATACATATTGTTTTATTTGTTAAATGTTTGAATGTAAATATATCGACAATGCTAGAATTAGCTGTTACTAAATGGCCAATATAAGAATCATTCATTACACACTTCATTTCTGTAGTTGTCAACAATAGTTCAAATACTGTCAATGTTCCATTTGAATAAACAACGGATATTGTACACGTTTGATCATTCTTACTCTCCGAACAATACAGTCCTGCAAGCGGTTGAATTAGACAAATATTTGAATATAATCTTAGACCGCTTTGTGTTGTTAATACATATAAATCGTACAAATGTTGAGATTCTTCATATGTGGATAGACAAAGAATTTGTGAACAAATACTAAGAGTTAGAATTGGTGATTGAAATGAACTTTTCCAAAGTAATAGATGATTGTCATGAGAATAACATGATAATAAATGAATGGATTTCTTTTGAAGATAGTTTTCGATACGATATTCGTTTTTGTTCGATAGTTTTAGAAAATTCGATTGTAGTTTTAAAGTTGGAAATATAACAGACGCGCTAGTTGAACGAGATAAGGGTGAAGAAAGTAATGATGGATGAGGAGGTGCAGTGGTGGTTATTGTTGAAACAGTTAAACGTTTATCACACGGAATGGGAGGAATACGTTTTTCTTGTTGTTGATGAGGTGTTTTAAATGGATCATTAGTCAACACAAGAGGTTTCGATGAACTCACCGACGCCATAGACGATACTACTTGAGTATCACTAGATTAGAACAAATAAGAATTATTCAAATGAAAGCAAACAAACATCAAATATTACCTTGATGTAATCATATCTTCATCTCCATTTGTTGTAGCTGTTGCAACACAAAATGGTTTAATACATCGTCGTCCGTCTGTTAAACGTCGCTCACTTTGATCAATATGCACTGAAGTTATCACTGTTGTCGTTGAGGCACTCGTCAGTACTGAGGTTTGTTGTTGCACTGATGGAGAAGGAGCGATCTGAGTTGGTTGAACTGTTACCGCTTTATCACTTGTGGATTGAGCAGGTTGTGATTGGATATCATTTGAAGAAGAGACATGACCATTAGTTAGTTTTGGTTTGGGAGATGGAGGACTAAAACCACAACAAATAACGTTAATGTTACTTCAAAAGTAACATGTCTGAGCAATACGTTCCTACATTGCCATTCTTTTGTATTTAAAAGTCTTTTAACTTCAAGAATTCTAATACATCGTATTTATGTATCATTCAGAAGTTTTTATTGAGCACCCTTATTTCATTCTTTGTAGAACAGAAAAAATCATAGTTTATTGTAACAGTTCGATCAAATATCTAGAATGCTATGATACTTTTGCACAATAACGTACTATCAATAAGGCACTCTGACGCGGTGTATTTATGTCAAAATCTTTTAAAAGCAGAACTTCCTTGAAAACCAAACCTTTCTCTTCAAACAATCATCGCTATTTTCTCAAGACATTTGTTATTGATGGTACTAACCGAGGATTTTGAACAATATTATTAACTGTTGTTTGATGCTGTATTTTGATTGGTGAAGATTGTATAATTTGTGGCTTTTTCATTCCTGAACTTAGATCGAATCTATCTCTGGGAATTTTATAGTACTGAGACCAAAACTCGCACATTTGCTCATACTCGAATGGTTTACCTAAAACAAAGCAACATATTCGTTAAGAAATATACTTTTTTTACCGCCTACAAAAAGGTTTAGACTGAATTCTTTCAAAAGTCATTTTTTGGCGTTATATATGCATCTTAAAATTTACCTAATTCATTTTGTTCAAATAAAATAACACAACAGGTTCCGTCCAGTGAGCACAATGCCAAACATATGTTCTTTCGAGTTGGTATTAGAGCCCAAGTCATATCCACAATAGAATTTGAAAATAAATCTCGTAATCCACACACCGCTTGTCGGGGACTTGTTAACCATAACGAAACAGAACGATCACGACTACCAACAGCCACTAAACACCGTTTTTTCCCTACAATAAATACAAACATAATTTTTATCAATCTTTCATAATAGTGACGTATTGAAACTACCGTTAATTTCTAATATTCTTGGAAAATATCTAACACAGGTAACTTCTTTTTTGTGTCCAGCTAAATCCTCTTTAAATTGCCATGTTTTTCTGGCAATTGTTTTAGCAACGGGAAAACAACCGTTTTTAGCATGAGCTGTTGTTAATGTTTGGCCATCGGGTGACCAACTTAATCGAAGATACTGTGTGAAATCAGCACATTCAATAAATGGTTCATCAATTGTTTTTTCTACTTTCCATGATTGAGTTGACCAAATTTTTAATGTACAATCAGCACATTGTGACGCTAAGTAGACACATGTTGGATCCCATGCAATGCCTTTGACAATTCCTGTGTGACCTTCTAATATAGCTATCACACTTGTTAACGTTTTACCATCATAAACAATAATTTTATTATCAACCGAACATGAGGCTAGGTAACGATCGGCTACAAAAATAACCAAAAAGTAGTTGTACTCTCAGTACGGGCGAAAGATAAAGTGCTTACCGGGTGCCCAACTGAGATCCAAGACTTCGGCTTTATGTTCACGTAGGACTACCCGAGTGGACCATTTTTCTGGAAAATTTGCACTAAATGCCGACGCGGTAGTTGGTTCTAAAACATAAAAATATAGAGAAGATAACATCATATTGAAGTTGAAAATCAACAGAGAATCGACTTACTTACGTTGAACAATACTTGTACCAGTTTTGTGGTAGATTGTCACTGTTTCTCCTTGTGCTACTGCTAATACATGTCCTTTAAGAGAAAATCGTACACAGTGAATGCAAGCCTGTGACTCAATTCGACACAATAGTTTTGGTGTTAACTGATCGAGTTCTTTGTCTTCGTCACAAATCGGCAGTAAATTCCAAATCAATATACAATACGTTTTTGATAATTGACCTCCTGTTACAAGTTTTGAGCCATCTGGATGGATGTCCAATGATGATATTTGTGTCTCCGAACCATGTATCCAATTCGGTTTAATTATTTTCATTTTTCGTAAGTCAATTCATTCTAAAACAGATAAGAGAACTTAATAAACAAGACCTATTAATTTAAATCATCTTTAGCTACAAATTTCACATATAAAAGCACACACACACATATATATATATATAGTTATTGGTTAGTTTTTCGTCTCTTCCACTCTAGGCAGAATACGAACATTACAATTGTCCTTATCTTTATGCAATATTATCATCACAAAAACGTTGTTATTTCTAAAGTAGACAAAACTGCACTTATCCTTGCTTTCAATGATATTTGTGGAGTTAAAAAAGACAGTATCATGGCGATAACTACAATGAAGAAAGCTGAAACACTTTACAGTGTTTGTCCCAAACCACTTTGTCTCAATCGCCCTCAGTTCAGAGTATTTCATTCCATTAATCTTTTTCTTCTATAAGACTCTCATTTACACTGTTCAAAATTAATACAGCCAGCTTCAGGTAACAAAAAAAAGAGGAAATTTGCCGAAACACTAACACAAACCAAAAGGTACGGTTTACTCTCCGGTTGGATTGTGAAAATCGCAATTCGAATAGTCCATAGTCTATTCCTGTTTTCATTTACAAAAAAGTTAAACTTTATTCTTTACGTTTGTTAATTAAAACTGAAAAAGAGACTCGTAATCATAATAATTTAACTGAATCTCTTTGTGTTGTGAATCTATTTATTTTTTTCTCTTTTGCGTTCTTTGCAACCTAATTGGATTTCATTCTTCCAATTGACAGCTAAGAAAATTCAAAAACGGATACTGTGAAGTAAAGGAAAGGAATCGAAAAATGGCTTATGATATTAGATAAAAAATCATGCTCTTTCTATCAGTGTTAACAAAAACTCTATGATCTGAATTTCAGACAAATTTGTCCTCTACACGATAAAGAATTTCTGCCAATAAATTTAGTTATCATTCCCTATAAGGAGGGATGTAATTTTTCATCACTGAAGTTAGCTTAGGTTTTCGTATTAGCATTGTGTTAACAGTAAATTGAAGCTGTGTATTAGTCGGAATAGTGAAAAACAAGGAACTGTACGTTACATTAGTATATCAAGTCATTTTATCCACGGCTTAATGTAGTTAGAATACATAGGATAATTTGGTGTATAAACAGAAACTCAATTATATTTGGATTTTTGCTTCTCAACTTTCAGCACATACCCGCGTCTTGTAAGATCTATATAATTAAGTTCCTCGATAAGTGCCACTGAAAGTATCCGAAGAATCATTTACCCTGTTGGCGACAGAAAATTGCATCATTTCCATGTAAGTGGTCATAAACAACCTAACATCAACGAAAACAACGTTGAATTGAAAAAAATTAATGTGCGTGATAAGAAAAATACACAGATGATCACTAAAGGGTGTCGACTTTCGCGTGATGCGGCTACTTCGATGAGTCTGATTTTCTCAAAAATTTTTGTTTTGATCAATAACTTTATACAAAACTGATGTGGAGTTCATTTGTTGATCTATTGAGAAATTTTGTGAACGCTCATTTATTACTGTCGTCCCCATTATAAGAAAAGAAGAAAAGAGTGGGAATTATTTTTCTTAATAACTACTTCCCTAGTGTTTTCTTCTTAAATTAAATGAATATCAGTAAAAAGCAAAGGTTATCTTTGTTTTCTATTGAAAATCACGATGTACAAAGAATTTAAGAGAATACGAACAGTTTTGGAGTATTCCAATCTCTTTGACAACTACAATTTTAGCGGACTCTTAGACAATTATTTGAACGCTGTTTTATTTTCATGATACATCATTCAAAATTCATTTTTATTTTAGATTAATAAAACATGAATCGTTCTCCTGAAAATTTGAATCCAACAATCTATGAGCGTACAGAGGAACGTTCAATTGTTGACACTGACTATGATAATGAAAAATCAGATGAATTTGATAAACGTGAAATATTTGATCTTATTCGAACTATAAGTGATCCAGAGCATCCGTTAACGTTAGAAGGTACGACTTGATGTTATTGTGTAGACCACTTGAGAATTTGAAGTAGTTTAAATACTACTGTATACTTTATTATACTATCGTCTAATCGTTTATTATTCATAATCTTGTTTTAGAATTGAATGTTGTCGATATGGATGGAGTTCATATCGATAATGCACAAAATACAGTTGAAATTCATTTCAAGCCAACAATTCCACATTGTTCAATGTATGTATATCTTTATATTTATGTTTTGTTAATTTAATTTTTTGTGTATGTTACTGTAGGGCAACATTAATTGGTTTAAGTATTCGTGCGAAATTATTATATACATTACCACCACGTTTCAAAGTGAAAGTAAATATTCTGGATGGTACACATATTCAAGAACATCAAATTAATAAACAATTAAATGATAAAGAACGAGTGACAGCGGCACTAGAAAATTCACATTTAGTATCTGTTGTAAATAGATGTATTATTAATCAAGATGGGATGGAGAATAACGGTGAAGATAAAGAAAATAATTATCGTTAAACAATCGTATCATTTGTACAGGTTATTATTTTTGTGTCATTTGTTTTTTCTTAATTTTTATCAGTATTTTTTTCTAAATCAGCTAGTTGTTTTTGAACGTATCACTTATACTCCATTTATTTTCTTTCTGTTTCTATATTATTTCATTAATAAAAATATGTTCGGTGAAATATTTCTAAATTATATTTACTCGTTTATCTGAATTCCTAACATTCACTTTTAAATAGAAATTGATACTGAAAAATTTATATTTTTATTTACATTACAGATTTTTATGAACAATAATGTCCTCAGCCGTTCCAAAAAATGTATCACCTTTGATTCGTGCGTGTCGTTGGGGTCTATTATTGACGGGTGTTGTCTACGGTCGAATTCATTATAAAACAGTAAAAGCTAAAGAAGAAAAAGTACATGAGAATGAAATTAATAAAGCAACAGATCATTATATACAAAAATTAGGTGAAAAGAAAATTATGGGTGAACAATCGATGGTCGAATTAGCACATGCAGCCGGTGTTGATCCAAATCGTGCACGAATCAAACAACAAATAACGGATGCACAACATAATGATCAGACACTAGTGAATAAAATGGATAATGATATTACAGCCACAGCACCTGTTTCACAATCATTAAAAACATCAAAAACATCGCACCATTGATTAATTAATTAAATTTAAACATTTTTTTGTTTTCCGTCATCGTTTCCCGTTCTACAATTTAGTGTATAATTCTCTTCTTATTTTTTTTAGAACATCACTAGTCAATTAGAACGTTGGCGTGTTTTTCGTTTTTTGATAAAATAAAGTCTCTTATTTTGCTTTTGAATTGTAATTAGACTTGAGTATTTATTTAGAGTCTAGTTGTCATTTTTAATTTTAGAAGAGATCTGTAGGATTAAATTTTTCAAGAAAGACATAAATGTAAAGAGTACGTGACAATAGTTCTCATCCTTAATATATTTAAAACTTTATTTGGCGAAACATTGCTTGACAAGGATTTATATATACAAATGGATTGTAGAAAACTATATTGTCTTGGCAAGTACGTGCATGGTATTAGACATAAGAAAACAATTTTTTTTTTTATTAAATATTTTTAAAAATATTTTTTTGTAGAATAGCTTGGACTGTGTGCTTCTATTTTCCAGACAATTTTTTCCTTGTAATTTTATTAGAATTTACGATCCACACGATTTATTAGCGAACTATAGGCGAAGGGAGTTAAGTTTTTATCAATTAAAGTTAAACCGAAGCAAAAAAAAACGAAAACGATAAAACTTACGATTTTTAATTGCAATTTCAAACAAAAAACACCGTATCTTAGGAATACAAAAAAATAATATATATAAAGTAATATATATTAAAACAATATCAAATATATCTTACTACTTTGAATAGATGAACCGTTGGTTTATTGCATGGTTGTATTTGATAGGATCCTGTCGTTATAACTTATCGGTAATAGATCGTTATTTGCTCAAATTTTATTGCGAAAACTGGCTCCTCTTGACCACACAAAATATATGAATAATTTCAAAGAAAATATTGAAATATAAAACAAGTGAAATAAAATGATTATTGCATATGCAAATTAGTTAAAATTTTTCGGCTTAATTCCTCTTAAACAAATGTGTTCTTGGTTGATCTTGCACGGAAACTGGTTCTCTAACAGGTTGTACACACGTATTTTTTCTTTCATCATTTATATCGTTGTGATGGTCATAATAATCATCATCTTGTTCTCGAAGAAGAATATCTTGAATTTTTTGTCTTGAATTATTAACTGGTACAATCATGTGACTATCTGATATTATAACAGAATCTTGATTTTGATTGTATGGTTGGATATTCTCCTTTGATACTGTCATCATTATTGACGGATGTATGATATCATGCGGTGGAATCACACCCCCATCATCACTACTTGATCTAGTACTATCATTTGCTGACAGACTATTAGACAATCCATTTGTTGGTCGTCGAATTTGATTGGTTACTTTAATAATATTAGCCACAGTTTTACATTTATTTCTTAATTTTATCATATATTCGTGATCGAGACGTTCCATTTCTCGACGCCGTCTATACGGTACATTAAATAGCCAAATGACAAGTGCTACATGAATAATACAGTAGATAATAACTAATGCGATGAATATATAACGATCAATTAAAATACTTTTTATCACCATTCTAGGATCATTTTGAGTTAAAAATGTGATGTGACCAATGATAGAATGCCAAATACACATCAAAACGAGAATCATGATTGAAACAATGGCATATTTATCTAACGTTGTTAAGTAGGATATTGTAGGCTAAAATACACGAAAAAAATGAGACATTATTTCAAAAATTTTACTACTTACTAGCGAACGGTTGACGACCCATCGAAATGTTATCGATGTTAGTAATAGGGTACATGTTGTTTGTATACGATTTTGAGGATGCCTAGAAAAAAACGTGAATGTGTCAATGTTGAATTAGATAAAACACATATCGATCTCTTTATATAAATTGCTGAAGCAATTTGCATGAGATTGGTTTTATTTCACTTACTGTGGTGGTATAGCAAATATACAAAATGAGCAGACAGTAATTAGAAATATGAGACAAAATCCATTCCAATAATAGTAGAGGGGTCGGCGTGCTAGAAAGAAAATAATGAGGTGTGTTTCTTCGACAGAATAGATGTGGAAGAAAGAAAGATCAAAGAAAACATGCGTCTCCATCGGGAGTTAAATCTAGGACCATCTGATTACTGTCGAGAAACTTTAATCACCGTCTTTTACGACATCTCGATTTATGTTCCGCTACAAAAACGTATCAAATAATTCAAAATTAAGGTAGAATATATAAACCTGCTCGACAGGTGACGGAGAATACAGGATGTTTTCTTTGTTCTAAAGATTCTTCTTCCAATGAATATTCTTCCTTTATTTCTCGTCTATCTGTGGCTACATGTTCATATAAAATCCATTCTTGTTGATCAACGAATGCTTCACGATTAACTCCTGATGATAAATTTTCATCTTCTTTCAATATAACATGTTCAACATAGTGATGAGTTGTCAATGATATTGTTAAATCTTGTACATCAGCCGGAAAATGATTTAATTCTAATTTTTCCCAAAATACACCATTAATTCGTCGATGTTCACATATTTCTATATTTAATGTCGTTGATATTGTTGCTAATGCGCATGTCAACGGCTGATCAAGTTTTTTAATTGTAAACCATTTTGCTTGTTCACCTACGAATAGATCAACGAAAATATTTATGTGTAATATAAGATATTAATTTTATACCTATTTGTCCAATGGCATTTTCAATAAACAATTCTGGTGTCCAATGAATAGTTGAATTTAAATCGGTTATTCGTATCGTTTTTCCTTCGGCTAGTTGTTGTTCTTGTTGAGATGTTAAATCTAGTGTGCTCAATACTATTGCTGTATCTGTCCATCTTGCTTCGATACACGCTTCAGCTTGATATCTTTCATTCAATGTATCAATTTCACCTAAATGAAGATTAAAACATTCATTTTACTATATATGTTAAAATCTTTTTTATACCAACCAATTCTGACAAAAATTAATCGAATTCGTACAATTTTTGTAAGATTGGATAATTTTGTTTTGATAGTTATGGCCGTTGCTTCTGTTGATTTGTCATTACAAATATGATCAAGAGTTCGAGACTGTTTCGTTCGAAATAAACGCATTGGTAAATGATTACAACAATTATTCAACACCGATTTACTATGCTCAAATAAATTGTAAAATTTGTCAAGTGGAATATGGTGGTATGTGAATAACGATCATAAGCTGTAAAAATTGCTTCTTCTTCTTCTGTTATTCTTGTTATTATTGATTTTGGAACGTTTTTCTACAGCAGTTGAATTAGGAATCAGGATTATATAAAACAAATTAGGATTTCTTTTCATAATCGTACCAATTTTTATCCGGTATTTTAAGATGTTCACGTGATGTGAATAAGGATGAACGGTTTGCAATTAAAAAACTTGATCAGCCGTTGAC
>CAJNOQ010004568.1:0-17219 GCA_905250885.1 Didymodactylos carnosus | reverse complement strand
TATAATCCAGGCATGCAAATATATATTCAAATGTTGATGTAATTATTAATCTGCATTTGAAGTAGAGAAGGAATAAACGACTTATAACACAAAAATAAGAATATTTCAGTCGAGTTATGAAACTGCGTTAAAGCTGTTTGAAAAGAAAAAGAATAATCCTTTGTCAGAAATATAAAATAAGAAAACATTGAATCTTTGAGCGTTTTGTTGCTTTTTGCTGTAGAAAGAGTCTATTCACTAGGAGAAAACGCAGGTATTTGATTAATCTATATTAACATTGAGCAGTTTTCAATTATGATTTTCGAATATAATCACTCTAACTTGATTTCTAAGCTAGAAACACTGCAGTATAAATATATTTTGGTAATTTTACGGAATATTTTGAAGTATTTAACAGAAAGTCATCTGTTTCCGTTAAAAATGCGAAAAATACAATAGAAAAGAAAAGTTTTTTTCTAGAGATCGAAGAAAAAGTGGAAATTTTAGATTCTTAGATTTTTTACAAATTTGCTTCCTTAAAAAGCTTTACGAAAAATTAGAACCACTTTACCACTTTTTCTTACTCCGCTCAATGTGCTCTAATCAACCATATGCGAATACATCGAAAAAAAATATTTGCTATGATTTTGAATTTCAGATGCGTTACATCTACGAAGATAAACAATAGTTCAATAAAGATGCATTGTACTGGGTGTGGAGAGGTCTCATTTGAAAGTATTTTTCGCTCTATCAAGCCAGGACATACGAACTGCATCAAAATATTTGATTGGCGATATTGTATTAAAAATTTTACAATATCGAAAAGCCTGGTGCTGAGGAAAAAACCTTTAAAATGTGTCCAAAATCGTTTTGGCTAGAAGGTTAAAATTGGTTTTCGACAGAGCTCGTTTTATTCTACGCATCTTGAACCTTTAAAGTCTGGATCACGTTCACCCAAGGAGGAAAACTGGTCACAAATTATGCATGAAATACCGAGATTTCTCCGGAACGATTCAATATTTTTTTGAAAAATTTCAAGATAAATAGTCCATATGAGGATGCATTTTCCCTGAAAACTTCGTAGAAAAATATGCATGATTCAGGAGAACAGTGGCCTTTATTGAGTTTTCATCAGGCCCGACCTATATAAAGCGATAACCTATAGCTCGGGAAGAAAATATTTTTTGAGCATCATCTTCTGACTATAAGCTAGTCTACATTGGTTCTGTATATGATAAAAATTATAGCCCGATCGGTGACATCAAGTATCTGATCGCACAGTACATTGTCGACTTTTCTCAGACAATGGCTCTTAAATAGAGTGCACGTTAAAATTTACAGAATTAAACTGCATTTCATACACTGTCGAAGGTAAATATATGTATTTAGAAGTGTCGCTGGTCTACATGTTTAGTATAAGTATTCTTTTCCAATTAAAATCCATTGAAAATGATGAGATGTAGTAACTCTTTTGTGCGAATCTATCAAAAATCCTTTTCTTGTCGTATTTTTCTATTCGAAACTAGAAAATAGCAGAAATTCATTCTCTAAAAGGAGCTTTCATACTAGATAATCAGTTAGTCTTAACTCAAGTTGGCTCTTATATATGATTCTAATCGTGCTCAAGCCAGCCAATTCGATAAAATTTGGTGATGAGTTATCGTACAGTATTTGACTGGTAGTCGGATAATCCCATTGTTGTATCGTGTGAAGCTTTGTCAGATTAAGAAATACAGGAGTATGATTAACTAATATTCAATCGATCCAGTTAACAGACATATTTCCCTAAACATAAGCCTACGTACTTCAAATGTATTTCCTACTAGAATCTTATAGAATCTTAAATTAGGATTCTAGTAGAAATTCGTTAGGATATATGTACGATTTTGTCCAGGTTAAATCATTGCAGATTCTTGTTACAGTCTTATTTGCATCCTAACAGAATTCTAGCAAATCTTACGACTTTCTGGTGTTACGGATTTCATTAGGATTTTATCAGGTATTAGGGTCCTGTCTAAAAGTAAACTGAATTCTGAAAAGATATTGATAGAATTTCTCTAAGATCCTATCATGAAATGTAAAAGTGTTTTACTATGGTTATGGTCTGTAGCCTGTACAGATACACAAAGAATAATACGTACAGAAAATGTGGGCGGTAAATAAAGTTTTGTACATATTGGCTTTTAACTTTCTAACTTAAATTATGAAGCCTTCCTAAGTTTCGTATATTGAAAACAAAATCTTTTTATGGTCAAAAATTTCCGGGGATTCAGAAAATGCCCACAAAACCATCAAAAGTTCAGAAATGACCCACGAATTCTGAACGTATCGGACGGAATCATTTGGTGGGAGCTGACGGCATGGCTGGGAGAAAATTATCGACTTTCAATATGTTAGTGTATCATCTTGAAACGAACGATTTTATTTTTGTAAAGGATCAGTTTTGTTTAAAAAAAAAATTGTCTACACTATTTCTAACGTATCCCACTAAATATTGCAGGTCTACGATATTTGCTGATAGACAACTTTTCTATTTCTTGTGTAATTACTATTGAAATGATTCAACTTACTTCTTGACAAAATATAAACGCATGAGTCAATAAATAGGTAAGGAAACGAGAGAACTGAATGAGAAAGAAAAAGTGTTTTTCAGCTTGAGGTAAGTTATATGAAACATGCGAGTAAAATAATGTAGAAAGTTTATGCAGACAACTACAAGTATGTGCAACAATGAATTGGCAATATTTACTATCCATTTCAAAATAGAATAGTCCTGGCTGTTTTTTAATAACATTCGATTAAAAGATGTACAGACTTGCAGTTTTCAACGTTTGATAGACAGCACTTTAGGACAGCGTACCTATAAAAAAAAACTATGGCAGATGAGAATTTGACTCGTGAATAGAAATGTAGAAGAGAGTTTGGTGTTTTGAAACAACCCGCGAGATTTTAAGATTCATTCCTTTTTCGTATTATGGCAATCCGGTAGTTTCTGAGTAATGAAGAACACCATAGTGAGCTCCAAACTTGAATTAAGTTTTACGTAGATGCATGTCATAGTCTTCTATTGAACGTTGAAAACTGTGAGTCACACTCCACAGTGAGTTAAAAGATGCTATTGAAAAAAATAACATCTGAGATGTCTCAGTATCAGCTTCATCATTAATAAATATAAAAATATTTCTTATATAAAGAACACGCTACGATGCTTCAGGAAAGAGCTTAGGCTCCCATTTTATGCGCTCAACATGTTTTCGAAAAATTCTGTGAATGCTTCATCAATGCAGCTTGGGTGCTTTCGTCTATATAAATGAGATGCATTTTCAGTGCACAAAGTGAGGCACCGATGCGTCACTACATCATTCAGGATGTATGAAAGACAGAAAAATTCTATAATATATCAATTTTTTAATCAATCAAAATCATTAAATTAGTATAGTTTAGAATTTACAGTTGATGGTTATATACACAAAAAGATAGTTCATCTTGGTGCTACGAATCCTATTGATCTAGGTAAAATATGTCAAACGTTGAAAAACAGACAGACGAGATTCTCGTGCTACAGTCGATATTTGACAAAAAATTTCGTCCGGGCGACAATAATCAGTACGAAATATTGGTCGAATTTGATCTTTCACCTCAGTTTACGATTCAACTCGACACTGAAACAGCTCCCATTCAATACTTGCCACCACTATCTCTAACCATTAATAATCACGACGAATATCCAAGCGATTATCCACCGTCTTTTGTTCTCTCGTGTTTCTACTTTTCAAAATCTGACTTACGAAAACTCTGTCAAAAGCTCGAAAATTATCCGTGGATAAAGGGAGAGGTGTGTGTCTATGAATGGATCGAGTGTATCAAAGATCAGATAAGCGATGAGCTCGTTCTCTGTACGACGGCTGCCGCTGACGATGGTGAACAAGAGAATGATCCGAGAGCAATGAGCGCATACTCACATGAGCATGCTGCACAAATATTCCGACACTTGATCGACTACAACCACGAACGTGTAGATGAACAATTCCGACATCAACTACAAACATGTTTAATTTGTGCTGATGATATTCCGGGCCTTGACTGCATTCGTCTCTATCGATGTGGTCACTTCTATTGTCGAGCGTGTCTGAATAACTACGCCCAATTGGCTCTTGAAAACGGTCAGTTCGGAGAGAGACTCCGTTGTCCGCAAAATCAATGTCAACAACCTCTACTACCCACTGAAATTAAACAGATCGTTCTAAATGATCAACTACATGAGAAATACGAACGGTTAACACTACAACGTGGTCTCGAATCAATGAATGACATTGTTTGGTGTCCAAGGTAATGCAAAACTGCTTGCTTTTTTTTGGGTTGGATATTTAATATCCAACTCAAAAAATGTTTGCCTATAATATAGGCTCTTGTCCATCCCTAACAACTCCTCCCATAAAAAAGATAACGCATAAATTTCCGAGAAAACTATTTCTTCATAATAGCGAGTCAATGCCTTTCTAGGCGGAGAATCCGTAAAAAACGTTTCGATGCATTGAGGTTATTTGAAACTCTCAATAGTTTATACTCACAGCAAGGCATCTTAAAATCACGCACTGACATAATAACTCAATATCTTTCTGACAAATAGTGCAAGAAAAATGTTTTTTTGTTAGTAACAACTTACTACGATAGTTCTCCAAAGCATATTCTAAAGTATCTTGATGAAGTGCGTCGAATGATCTTTATTACAGGAATTTTTGAATTTGATCGAAACTTTTAGTTCTGGATTCGTTAAGACGTTTTTCGAAAGATCAGAGCTTTTTTAATCTTTTTCTCATTCATTGGACATTTGATAAAGCATTCGAAGTTGTTCAATTACCATTGAAGTTTTGATGATCGCAGTCAAAATATGTATTCAGCGTTGGTGAATCTTTCACAACACTTGAAAACCTTTTGCAGGTCTTTGAAGAGACTTTCAACTGTTCAGAATACGGAGGAGTGCTTGCTGCACGTCTGCACGTGAGACTACTTTAAGCGTCTTTGCCTAGTTTTTCTTGTATTCGCATGCGCGTAAGTATAAATTGTTTAGTTTTGCTGATAGACAGGCCGTCGTGTTTGCAACAGTTAATGTATCGTCCTTGACAGAGTTCCGACAATCTAAGGGACAAGTAAAAATAACTGAAAGGGGAAATGTCTATATCTCCACCAACTTTGCTTTAGTAGTAAACTTCATTGTTAGAGCGATAATGGAATAAATGTCGTTTTCAGATGTCAACAGGCAGTTATTAGTGGTGCTGGGGATGATAATTTGGCCATGTGTGATCGGTGTTATTACGCATTTTGTAAGAAATGCAACGAAACGTTCCACTCCCAGACCATGTGTCCTAAAGATTATCTGATCGAACAACTGATGGTCAGAAAACAGAAAGAACTCGACCGACGTCGACTACTACAAGAACCTCCTTTAGTCTCGACTATAAACGGAAAACAAGCCAAGGCAGTTGCTCCTGCACTTTCTGTTGCCAAACGAAGACAAGGATACCGTGAGATAGCGCTCACACAAGCCGAAGAAGATTTGCTATTGCAAGAAATATTGACGGCTGAACGAATGGATTTGCTTAATACTCAGTCGTGTCCCGGGTGCCATGTGAAAATCGAAAAAAACGGCGGTTGTTCACATATGCATTGTTCACAATGTAATCTCGATTTTACTTGGAAACTGATGGCAGAGCCTCGGGTACCCATCGATGGTTCATTTCTAACAAAATCTGCACACGAATTTGTCGAAGTGAAATCTGTCAAAGAAGAACTGCATAAAGTGGCAATGAAAGGTTTGTAACCTTTTTCAGTACGATACTGGTATATTTTCACAAAAAGCATTATATAATAATTTTTGTTCAGAGAAACCGCCTAAGGAAGAGACGGCACAACAAAGTGAAGAGATACAAGCTAATCCGACTGAAGAACAGCAACAGCAGCAAAAGAAAGAAGAAACCAAAATTGTGATTAACAATCGATCGCCCATTGGCTCTGCGATGCTTAGTCGAGTGAGAACATGTTGCAATATATTTTGTAAGCAGATCAGTGTGAAAATGGGTCAAGATAATTGGATTGTGTGTAGTGCATGTAAGCAGCAATATTGCTTTCTATGTGGAAAACGAGTGAATGGTCAACGACATTTTGATAAAAAATGTGAACGAAATACACCGGTTTAAATAAAAGACGGCATCCAAGCTCGGGTGAATAGTGCAAAAAACGTGCTGATCAGTCTCTTCACAGTGACACCTGGTGATAGAGCTTTATTAATATTGTTAGGTCAGAAAAAACGTTGATAAACGTGATAATATTTGACCATAAACATTTATTTATTATCCTGATGTAATAAGGTTGACAATTTAGACGAAAAAAGAGATAAACAATACACAAAACAGAAAAGGTATATTCGATAAAAGAGAGAATTTCTGACACCAGTCTGATAGTGGTAGTGAGAAATAACAAATAAGAAATGAAAAAGAGAAAAAAAAAGAAAAAAATACATAAAACATTAAGCACATAAGTAGATTTAAATATTTTGATTATAGCAAGGAACAATTACTGTTAGACATATAATCTAATAACATAAAAGCGTAGTAAAATTCGTATTAGACACCTCAGAAACTAAATCCTAGACCTATAGAATTTTATGTTTGTTTATGGGGGTTGTAGAAAAAATTTATATATGAACATGTGAATATAAGGGGAATATTTGTAGCATCCATTTGTGGCGTATGATTAGAAACAAATTCAATGATATCCAGTTTTGTGTGTTTAGCTCTGCTTGTAAGTCTACACATAAACTTATTTTTCCTGCAAAACAGTACAGAACGGCACCAGCTCCTTTGGGGGGTTTTCGCCGCCAGAAATGCTGCCCACGTCAACTGATACTGCGTCACTTCGTGTGCTCTCTCTAAATATTTACTGTACTTAATCCAATAACGATACAAATAATCTCGTATACTGAACTCCTGAGATAAAATTATAGTAGTCATATCATCTCAGCTATATAGGTTATAAATAACTCTTAGACCTGAGTAGAACACGTGCTCGATGTATTTTTGCTGAATATCGATAAAAAAAACCAAGTTGAAAATAAAAAAATAAAGTGTGGTAGCGCGTAAGCTAAGAATAATATACGTCGAATATTTATAAAAATTACTGGAATATTCCGGAAAATTATTCTTAATGCATCATATATATTTCTTATTAAACGTATATGCATAGCAATAAAAAAAAAACATCCGAGTTTAGTTGTTATATATACTCTGAGATATTTAAAAAATTTGACATATTCAATCTGTATATCACGGTATTTAATAATCGGATGGCACGATGAAACAACACTGTGAACCAGCATACCTTTTGCTTTTTGAACATTTACTAGTAAAATATGTTCCTCAGAATATTTTGCTAGGATTTCCATCGCAATTTCCGCTCTTTTTTCGATCTCTATAACATTTTGTGAAAATCTTTTTTCTAATGCTCCTGGTATTACAATCGCAAGGTCGTCCGCAAAAAGATGGCACACTAGATTCATAAAAAGAGAAGGAAGAAAATGAATATGAAGGCGGAAGAGAGTGCCAGATAATACCGATCCTTGTGGTGCACCAACGCAAATATCTATAACACGAGAGATAGCTTCCCCGAAATAGACTGACATTGTTCTTTCCTGCAACCACAGGAAAATCCAGCGAAGAAGAGGAAGTGAAAATTCCAACTCTTGGAGTGTTTTTAAAAGTGCTGGGTGCCACATTTTATCGAATGCAGACATAAAACCAACAAAGATGACTAACGCGTGCCTATTGCACGCTGCCACGGGCAGTGGTAGATCTTCAATTAGTGAGAGAATTCTTGTTTGCAGTCTCCTTTCAGGAGTAAATCCGGATTGTTCATTCACGTATACCCCTTTCTCTCGACACCATTTCAGTATTCTACCGTGTACTACACGTTCATACCACTTTCCGAAATTTGATAACAGTGAGATAGGTCGGAGCCTATCCACTCTCGGGTACAATCCATCCTTAGAGAGACATATGACTTTGCCATGCTTACTTGATTTTAGTACTGTTCCTAACTGAGCAACTTTGTTGAATCCTACCGTTACAATTTTTAAATACTCTACGGGAAGTTGTTTTAATATAAAAACAAATGTACCTTCGTAATGGAAATTTCTTTTTTTGTATCTTTAACCATGTTTCTTCCACCTCCTCCATAGTAATCTTTTCTAATGGAATGTTAGGTATATACGAAACGCTTTTGTAAACTTCAACCGCTTCCACATGCGCCGATATTCTTGGATCATGCACTGGAGCTTCGAAGTGTTTTTCATAAAAGTTAGCTAGCGTATCTGCAATTACTTGATGATCTTTTAACACTCCATTTTCTACTGTAAGTCCTCGGAACGGTATTGAATATGGATAAAACGTGGGGTGTACGTACTTCCAGATATTACTTCCTTGAGAGATGTAAGACAAAGTATTTTTCAACCGTTTTTGTTGATACAAACACTTCTCATTAAAATAGATATTCTTCCAATATATGTATTTCTCGAGGTGAATCTGTTGACGTGTTTTTCTGTACTTTTTTTTTCTTACTCTGTTATATGTTTTTGCAAGTTTGATAAGTTGTGGCGGCCACGGTGCACGATATTTTTAACCGAAATGAACTCGCTAACCCTATCTGACAGTGAAGAAAGAAAAGATGTGAGAAGAGAAAAAAACGTATCTGGATCCGTATTGTAAACGAGAGAATTAAAATATTTATATGTGACTTGTAAAAAATAAGTAAATAACCTCCAACTTGTTTTCTTGAAGAACCTTTCCTCTGACGCAGAGAAGGGAGCTTGTATTAGCATGGGATAGTGATCGGATGAGCCCTCATCGATTATCTCTGTCCTCCATCCTGATGAGTCGTGAGTGATGCCGAAGTCAGTTATTGTTTCGGATCGGCTAGAAGTTAGCTTTTCCGGCGCAATCAGTTCGCATCCTGTATTCTCTAACCAATCTCTCAATTGGACACCACTCACATTATTTTCCTTGCAGAGCCACTGAGTGCGCTTTGCATTGTAGTCTCCGAAAATGTAAAATGATTTGTTTGCAAATTTATTGAATAAGTCTGTCGAAAAATTTGTGCCTGTTGGTACATACATTGCACCTATGTGGATAGGTTCTGGTATTAGATCAATTTCAACAAAGATAAAATTTAAATCTTGACAAATTATTTTTGTTTGTAGTGTGTTGTGAATTAACATAGCCACACCCTCAAAAGAGTTGGCTCCTGCCGGGCTGTTCCAATAGTACCCTTCTAGCTTGGGTAAATTCTTAATCTTAGCACCCACACCTGTCAGAATGCATATATAAGGAGTAAAAGTAGACATTAGGATATCAAGGTCCACAATATGAGTACTTAAACACTGACAATTATAAAGAATAAGAAAGAGATTATCACTATCACAAACAGGTCTCTCCTTATGCCACTTCTTAGAAATATCAGAAAGAGAGATTTTACTATTCTATTCATCGCACATATCTGACAGTACTTTCTTTTCTCCACCTGTGCCTTCGAAAAACTCTAAGACCACACTTTTATTTACTATTGGCGAAGAAAAATAAAAAGTATTATTGCTCATTCAAAGACTGGCCTATTGAGTTCATACCTTGCAACAGTAAATCATTTTGTTTCATCGTTAATGCTTGTAGCTTTTGATGATGGTCGGTTAGCAGTTGAAGGCGATCATTTAGTGCGTTAATGGTAAGATTTGTAAAGGGATGGACGCAATAGAGGACCCGGGTCTTATATCGCGTCCTAGCGCTCATAACTTTGAACGGGGTCTTCTAAAGCGTCCCGACAAAAAGCCGATTTTAAGCTGAAATCGCTTGATCGAGAGTTCGCACTGTGTACAAAGCTGTGTACGCACACACTTCTTTTTGTCTAGCAGCTGTATATTCACTCTAACCCAGCTCGTCCATTCCGACGTCAGGATCCTGCCGGAAGTTGGTGGAATTCGGTAAAATCAGGCAGCAACCATACCGGATCATGTCGGAAATCCGTTGCTCGGAATCCGTGCCGGAAGATGTTGGAAAAGATCCGACCGGATCCGACATCTTCTGGGCCCTTCCGGCCGATGAATCGGATTTCGCTGGATTTGGCAGAATGTGACCAATTTTAAGGTTAAAAATAGTCTTAAATTTTTTCTTTCATTTTCTAGTGGTTCTTCTCTCTGTTCATTAAACAGAGTGGAGGAGCCCGCTAGCTAGGACGTGTATAACACGTCCGTTGAACAGTGTGAGCGATGACTCACATTGTTAAGAATTTGAGAAGAACAACTTCTCATTTTTCATTTTTTGCAGTGTCGTATTTAAAGTGCTCCTGCCGTGAAACAAAACGGTGAATATATTATCCGCACTGGAAAGAAAAAAAATAAAATTCACATCACAGGATCCGTCGATTTCCGGTCACTGGAACTTAACGGATTCGCCTGGTTCCGGATATCTCCGGATCCTCCAGCAAAAAAATATCGGAACGCGAAGGAATTGAGCAGATTCCGATCTCCGGATCCGGTCGGGCGTCCGATCTCAGGAAATCATCGGAATTAAAAGGATCCGATCGGGTGAATTCGACCTGGAAACAGCTGATGGAAAAGACGAACGCAAAGATTAGTGTTTGATTGAACCTCAAAATCAACATATTTTAGGTCAAAAAATCGATAAAAGAAGGGGGTCTTCTAACGTGGTTTTTGCGTTATGAGTTCAAGAGGGATCTTGTAACAGGAGGATCGTCTATTGTGTCCATCCCTTTAGTAATTAGCATTTGATCATTCCGTTGTCTTTCATTTACATCGGTTACGTTGCAATTAACTTTTTCAAGTACTTGGTTAACAATTTGAATCGATTGAGTTATTGGTGGTACTATTTCACAAACCGCTGTATATACATCTATCACTGCCTCCGCCTGTGTCTTGATTTGCAGATTGAGTAAATGCCATCCTTAGGCAATTCGTTTCATTTGATTGTCACAACTCTCTTTAATTTTTAGCAATTTTATTTCATGTTCACTTTTGATGTTGGAGTAGCAACAGAAAGAAGTAGACAGAGAAGAGAAAGAAGAGACCAACTTAAAAACAAAAAAAATGATTAAATTAATGATTGTATTAAATTAAATGATTGAATTCATTTATAAATGTCGTTCTTTTACGTGGTCTATGTTTTGATTTCAGTAGAATGTGTGTGAGAATTGGGTATGTCTGAATGCCTGCATACGTAAAGAGAGCAAGAATATTGCTCATAAATGAAGATTTATATCGTTTAGGATCAAAGGTTTTTAGAACACGATATAATGGACTTGGGCAGTAAGTAAAAACGTACAGAAAACGCAATAAAAAGGTAACGAGTCGGAGGTTTAGCATCAAAATGAAAATTTGCAAAGAAAACACAACTTTTTACGTATTTTTCTGACAATTCTTCACTAGAGCATCGTAAAAATATGTTCGCCGTCTCGTATTATTCAAATGGAACGGGCTATCGAATGGTGGTTTCAGAAATGATTTTGTACTGTCTTTGAGGACTGCGAGTTTTTCTTAAAAAGCAGGTTTTACAAAAATCTATTATACAAAATGTGGAGCACACACACCGAACTTTTTTATCGGCACTCTCTGAGGTCTTTCACTTGAAGTTCAACTTAAGGTTCTACGTTGAGGACATTGATATCTACAAGATTTGCAACAGAGAGCGGAAATCCTACTTTCTGCTGGGAAAATATTTTGTAAAGAACTATTTTTCAAGGAAGGTAGAAATTAGCGGTTTTTACTATTGGATTCAACATCAAAACTTCATCAAAAAATGAGTTACTCATCGTGTCTTCCACATGGATTTACTCCAATGAGAGTATTAGACTAGGATATTCACAGTGTGAAATGCAGCATCAAAAGTTGGGTTACTTATCTCTCAACGTTGCATGGGGGTCAAGTTTTTTGTCTCCAGCTCTTTTCTACGGGCCTCTATTGCTTCGCGAAATTTATGTCGAAAGACATTCTGGTTTTTTGATCCCCCAAAAAAAGTTTTTTACTCTTCTTTAGCCATCATTTTCTGCTAGATTCCCACGATTTGAGCTAGAGAGCCCGAACACATAGCAAACTTTTGAAAACGGCAGTAGGTTTTCCGGACATTGAGCGTTGCCTGTCGGCAATTCTTGCTTCGTCAGTCTATTTTGCACAGAAGTAAAGCAAAAATGCGTTTTGTACTTCAGAAAATCCTACAAATTATGTTTATTTCGCGCCGTTTCTAACGAAAACAACAAAGAATTTCTGTCTCTTTCTTCATTGTATTTCGAATTTCGTTTTCAATTGCCTAATCATCAAAGACTTGAGTAGTTGATAAAGAACAATACAGATTCCACGGAATCTTTTGACATCGCAGCTTGTGCAAAGCGCAATTGCTTGCTATTATGATTCATAAAAGCGCCTTTTCTGGTTTAGTCATCTGTTTTTTGCAAAATTATGATCTCATAATGTGATTTCCGCCGGACAAAATTTACAAATCCTAAAACTTCTGTAGGGTTCATCGTCGAATTCTACTGACATTGAAGCTTCTTTATCAATAAATTTTTATTTATAGCGATGAACAATCAGAAATTATTCACTAGTATCGTAACCCTCAAAATGCCATTAGAAGCCGTCGTATAACTGAGTATATGATGCATGATAACTGACGGTATTTTATGGAAAGTATAAGTTGATTTGTCTGTAGATAAGCTGCTGCTAAATGATCGTAGACCTCTATTAGATCAAGTTTGTAGGATGGTGATAAAATATCTACTGCTTTCATCAGATATTCAATTGATTTCACATATCGGCTATAAATAACAGATACTGAGCTAAGAAGTAGTCCTAGAATAGGATGAACGGAGGATGATTCAATTGAATTTCAATACCTCGTTCATAATATTGCGATGCACGTAGACAATCACTGATGGCCGAAGCATAGCGGCCTAAATAGTAGTAACAGTTAACAAACTCTGGATGATCGACGTTGTCAGGATACTACTTTTTAACTATTTCAAATGCCTCATCGTAATATGCTTTTGCAGTAAAATAATCATGACGATAATAATAGGTGTGTCCGATAATATGATCAACACATGCAGAGAGTATCTGAGAATCATTAATATTGTGACAGATATCCAAAGCTTTCATGCTATACTCTAATGCTCTGCCGTAGTCACGTAATTTCAAATAAACTTTTTTGAATAGACACCGTAGTAAACAAAATCAAGCATCGGAATATATTCATCATTTACACCTGTATTATCTTGCTTCCATTGGTGACGTAGTTCAGTTATAGAATGAGCATATTCCAAAGACAACCCTAAATTTCCTTTTTCCAAATAATTGCTTGCAACAGAACAATAGAGCGACACGATCGGATCTGTTGATGGCCACTGCTGATGGCTCTGTTTCCAATAGCCTTGATAAGGATTACTGAACATATTCTCGAACTAAATCTAAATCACCAAGATATCGATAACAGAGACCGAATCGGGTCTTAGGTGGATGACCCGAACCTGACCCGGCCCGAATCAATATTTTCTATGTGGGCGCGAACTCGACTCGACCGGAAGACTTTTTTACTCGACCCGTCCCGAAGTAGTACGAAATTTCGAAATTTGACCTGAATGATCCGAAAATTTTCTTGGGTGACCTACTAAATTTTTCTGGGAAAAGAGCAGAAGCCTACAGCTTTTGTAATAGCCTAGAACGTTTCTCTGATTTTTGTCCAAGTGGTAGTTCATTCAAATTGCGATAACTCGAAACAGGGAATCTTTCTCGATCGTATATTGTCCAGAGATGTCAGAATATCAGTACGCAGGGTATTCTCAAAAAGATACTATTTCCTGGCTTACTGGGTTTGTTGGGCTTAGTGTATTCTCATTGACAATACACGAGAATATACCAGAATACGCAAATATATAAATTTCTATAAAATGTGCTAGGCTTGCTGGGCTTGGTGTATTGTCATTGACAATATATAATATAGTGTCGCGGTCGGGATGGGGGAGAGGTGCAGCATGAGAGTGAACCACTGTACAAAATTTGTGTGTTGTCAATGAGAATACACCAAGCCCACTAAGTTCTAAAAAAACAATCCCTTTTTGCGAATACACTGCGTATTGATATTCTGACACCCTTCACATTGTCATGAAGTTTAATCATCATAATGCGACGCATATTTAAGGCATTCGTTTTTCTGGATTTATTTATGTTTCCTGTTTTCTTTCTTTGCTTCAAGAGTGCGATACTGTACCTTCACTCAGTGGTACCACAATGTGATCAGTATTAAAATAACTGTTGCTTGCTGAGAATATCTAAAACTATCAGAATACAGAATATTAGAAAATGATTAGCCATCGGACAGCTATTTATAAAATATGCTGTCATCCATTGACAATTTCAAACAGAATCTGGTATTATCAATTTGATTGAGCTTATCGAGTTACTTATACTGACATCTGGTGATATTCAGATAGATATTTATAGCGATGAACAATCAAGAACCAGTCACTAGTAATCCTAACTCTCAAAATGGCATTAGAAGCCGTTGTATAAGTGACGAGGGAACGTTCCCAAGTGTCAAATTGCTTTCGAGTCAAAACCAAGTGGACTATAGGTAGTCAACCATGCTGATTCTGAATATCAACATGAGATGGGCTGCTAAGCCTACAGAGGCTGGTTTTCTGTAAAACCAGTTTTTCAGAAACTCTGAAAAATAATTTTTTAATACGACAGGATTGTAGCCCGCACATTTCTGATTAAAATGAGACATAGTTCTACACGACCTTTCTTTGCAAAGTTATAGAATTTACAAGAGAAGCCCTAAATTAATTTCTTCTTATTTCAGTAGCTTTGAGCTGACAATGAACATATTGGTCTTTTCTTGTAAAGTCTACAACTTTGTAAAGAAAGGTAGTATAGAGCTGGAAGATGTCTCAATTTAATCAGAAATTGCGGGCTACAATCATGCCTCATTAAGAAAGGTTTCGATTAATTTTTGGAGTTTCTGAAAAACTGGCTTTAGAGAAAATCAGTCTCTGAAGGCCTAGCAGCTCGTCTCATATTGATATTCAAAATCAACATGGTCGACTACCTATAGTCCACTAGGTTTTGGCTCGAAAGCGATTTGACGTTTGGGAACGTTCTCTCGTGAGTATATGATGCATGATAGATTCTTCCTATGGTGCCTTAGTATTATAAACGCAAGAACTAATAAATTATGTAAACTTACAGCGAATTTGAATGATGATAAATTTCTTAAAACGTTATTCGATCTATCTTAACGCTGAATAGTTCTCCGTTTCAAACTAGATTAGCTTAGAATTTCTATAACAAAGTTTGTCATAAATGTGATGTCTTCATTTCTTTCTTTGTATTTTATACGTTTATTCTTTCGAAAAAAATATAAAGATCAATTACTTTCAATTAGTATTGGTAATTCATTTGTAAATGTCGTTCTTTTACGTGGTCTATGTTTTGATTTCAGTAAAATGTGTGTGAGAATTGGATATGTTTGAATACCTGCATACGTAAAGAGAACAAGAATATTGCTCATAAATGAAGATTTATATCGTTTAGGATCAAAGGTTTTTAGAACACGATATAATGGACTTGGACAGTAAGTAATACAAAACCATAAAACGTAGATGATAATTTGAATTGTTAAATTTTTTAATGGCTTCCATTGGCGTATATGTAGACTATTTTGTTTTGAATAGAGGCGATAAATAAGTATAAATGTAGCCATAATCATTATTGCAAATGGAATAAAAAACGAATAACAACACCATAGAATAACAAGTTTTGGATGATAATTAAAACAAGCGATACATGGAATATACGAACATTGTGGTAGTACTATAAATACACTTGTGAGCATTATATTTGTTAGATAAGATAATAAGAATTTTAACAATTGACGTTTTAAACTTTTTTTAGAAGGTTTTTGAAACAATATAAAATGTCTTTCAACACTGGCCCAAGCGAGACTATGTGCCATGCCTGAACCACAAGACCAAACAGAAATTAAATATATTTTACAAAATATTTGTGATTTTCCGTATAAATAAAGAGACGGCGAATACCCAAGGAAAAACGACGGTGTACCATAGAGTCCGGCCATTAAACAATAAATTAAAGTAAAATAAAATATATAGTTGAAACATTGTTGCGAAGAAGTTTGTCGAAAAAAATGAGCAAAACAAATAATTGACGATACTGTTCCTAGAATGGTGGTTAATGGTAAAATAATCAGATGATATGAACGAATCACATAAGCCGCTGTGACATTCGACTGCATTAGTATTAGATACACAATAGAATAGATGAAGAATAGAGAGAGTTTTTTTCTTTCTGAAAGAACGATAAGAAAAACAGAATACTAATAATATGTTCTCATGAGAAAGACTAACACATTTTTAATAGGCAACGATATAAACACTATATTTTTATTATGTTTGAAAAAACACGAATCTTGAATATAAATTAAATACACATATCCGGAACAAATAGAAAACAATTCATATGGGATCCATTAGTAAAATGTTTATTCAAATAGGCGGACATCATAACTAGAATAAAAATTTAAGTTCAATACAGTAATTTAACTACTGTCGATTTCAAAATAGAATGCATTCGATTGTTTGTTGAATAACTCGGGAATGCTGATAGCTATCTAGTTCACGTTTTTACCACTAGAACGAGGATGATTGGAAGCATCTATCTAGCTGAGAATTAGAATGCTTAACAAGTTCTGGAGAGAGTTTTCAAGAGATTTCTGGAAAATCATTTTCCTTTGATCAGATACAGTCTCAATTTCAATTTAGCGATATTGTAACCCGATGTTTACTTTATAAACCCTAAAGTTGTTACATTTGTCTGATCTTTCATGAATGTGCTAGTTTTGACTTACGAAGGTTCCAGAAAAGGAGGTTTTTGAGTCTAGAACCACGGTTCTTCCCCATCGTGTGAACTAAAATCATGGATGCTTAACCTGATTACAATATAGAGCAGCATTACTTGTTACCGGTGCATTGCATTTAACGACTACTGAAAATGTCTTGGGAGTGTTAGGTTGGACACCGCTTGAAGTATTATTTCGCCAAAATAAACTTATCTTATTTTATAAAATTGTTAGAGGCTTCGCGCCTTCGTACTTAACAGCCTTAGTACCAACCAA
>CAJNOQ010004567.1:4168-17225 GCA_905250885.1 Didymodactylos carnosus | reverse complement strand
TTAAAGAATACATTCGAATTTTTTCTAATGATATATATAAGTGAAATCTTAGAGTCCTATATTTTTTCATTCAATTAAAATCATTCGACAAAAAGAAGAAAAAAAAACTTGTAATTAGTTTTTTAAAATTTTTTTTTAATCATAACATTTGGAAAAATACATTTTTGTGTCTTATCAAGGTTTTTTTCTTGTTGATGATATTTTTACGGTTTTAATAGTGCCTTTTTCTTTGTGTTCATTCTTTGCATCTATTCAGAAGAAGAAAAAAAAAATAATAATCTTCTTTTTCTATGTTCATTGTATTCTCTATTGTTTAGAAAAGATCCACTTCACTAAAGCGTGGTCTCTCTTATTATTTAATATGTTTCAAAACAGGATGTTTGAGTTTGTATAAACGGTTGGTTAGAGTATGAGGAAGTTGAATTAACTTTCCATGTTATATTTGGAATATTACAATCTTTTATTAAAAACTAACTGTTCCCGATTGTATCACATTTATCGTAATCTAATGTTCGTATGCTTCGAAAAGAGTAATCGATTTTTAATTCTTTTTCAATAGTTTAGAGCAAAGTATATTAGGTTTTATGTTAGTGAAGAAACTAATTTTTCTTTTTTGACAACAAAAAAAGATGATGAGCAGTTAAATTTAAATCTCACATGTACAATATATTTTTGACGTTTCCGTAACAAAAAAAGTTCTATTTATTCATTTTATCATGTATAATTGAAATATCATCTGCTAAAATGAACTGTTTTTTCTTTTGACTTTTAAATCATCTGTTGAAATACGACACTTGATTATGATGATAAATATTTGCTCAAAATGTTTTTTCTTTTCAAAGTTATTATGAGTGCAATCTGTATGATTATACTGACGCTTTACATTAACGAGTCATAAAGTAATAATGAAATATTTTCAAAATATATTATATATTTTCAGATATTTTTGTTGGTGTTACTAGAATAATGGAAACTATCCGAGAATATTCACTTCAATGGGAAGTTACAAAATCAAATTATAGTGGTAAGTAGAAAATCTAAAAAGAATATTATTTATTCTTATATGAAATATTTGTCATTCTTTCAAAGATCCTCGTACAGCGGATTTCTTTATGATGTCATCTCCCGTACCAACAGCACTAATTTGTCTTGGATATCTTATATTTGTATTATTGGGGCCAGCATTCATGAAAGATCGAAAACCATATAATATCCGTAATATATTGTTCGTATACAATTTTCTGATGGTAGCCTTATCCGGATATCTTTTTTATGAGGTAATTTAAGTGCACTTCATCTTTTTCATATATATTAATTTAGACATATTTTATTATTCTTCTAGTTTCTTGCGTCTGGATGGTTAGCGGGATATTCTTTAGCATGTCAACCGGTTGATTATTCATTGACACCACAAGCAATACGGGTAGGTTAAAGATATCCCCCATCCCTGTTTTTTGATCTTGTTTGAAAAGGTGGAATCAAAGATCCGATTGACTTCAAATTTATACTAAAGATAGAATATTGAAAAAGAAAATCGATGTATTTTTGCCGAAAATTTTCTGATATGCTCTTCTATGGATTTTTTTTGGAAAACTCTGGTTTTCACCAGCCACATTACGAGCCCTCGGAAAAATGGTCTGATTGAGTTGAAATTTTTACTACAGACACTTCAGATCCTATCTCAAATTCTAAATTTCTTTTTTCAACAAAATATGCTTTTCTTCTCGAAATATTCGAAAAACACTGAAAATCTTGCGTAAAAAGTCGACTTTTGATTTTAAAAATCTTTTCACGCCGAAAGTTGACTTTAAAAACGCTTAAAAATATTCATCACCGGCGATAGGATATGAAATATCTGCGATAATAATTTGGAATCGATCGGATCATTTTTTTCAAGGGCTCGTAATATGACAGAACTGGAACCGCTCGTGGTTAACTATCATTTTAGTATTGCAAATAACATTAGACAGGGTACTTTTTTGGAGGCATCTGTGGGGAGGCTTATATCTCCATGAAGAACTATCGGAATAGTTGGAAGACGTTTCATTGTGAAGAGAACACTTTATTCTATTAGACTATGCATAAGAAAATATTTTCAAGATTCAGAAAACGAGAGAAAAGTTTATGAAACAAAAAAAAGTGTATTTAACTTTTCGAAAAAAAAAATTTAAAAAATCATATTCAAAAATAATAGTAGAAAGTCTACGCTTTCCTCTACATTAACCCTTGTGCTATCAAGCGGGGTCCAAATGGACCCCACTGCAGAAAACAGACATTAAACGGAAATATTTTGGTATCTTTCTACTTTCAAACATATTGATTCAAATGGTGATATAGATAGTACGAGAGACCGGCTACATGATGTACTATAGGAGCGGACTCTGTCTGTCTATATAGATTTTTCATAATTAAAACAGTTTTTCCTAGCGAAAATATGTTTTGAGCGCTTTGCAGCATTTCGCATTTCCTAACCAAAAGATTTGCGTTAAAATGAAAGAAAATACACCAATCGATAAAGAATTTCACGCTCTATCAGTTTCTAAAACAAATAGTACATCTTATAGTCGGCCTCCCGTACCATCTATATCATCATTTGAATCAGGTCCGTACCTCTTAGTGTGAAAGAAAAGTTCAAAAAACAAATTATCTATAGGCTTGGTAGTACAAGGGTTAAACTATGTGTAACTCAAAATCGAAATTTCTTTCGATAAAGAGGAAACATCCTCTAGGATATAATGTACTCAAACAGCCTATAGAAATAGTATGATGTATATTCTAGATGACACGTGTATGTTATCTATTTTATATAAGCAAATTTATTGAATTAATGGATACGGTAAGTGTTCTCATTTTTATAATATTGTCTTTTTTTGTATTGAATACATTTTTTTCAAAGATATTTTTTATCATGCGAAAAAATTTTCATCAAGTAACAGTTCTACATGTTTTACATCATGGTATTATGCCCATTTCTTGGTGGTTTGGTGTGAGATTTGTACCAGGAGGATTTGGAACATTTCATGCTTTATTAAACTCATTGATACATTTTATCATGTACTTGTATTATGGATTAGCAAGTTTGGGACCAAGATTTCAAAAATACTTGTGGTGGAAAAAATATATGACATCAATGCAAATGGTAAGTAATATCAGTTTTTATTTGTGACATCTAAAAATAAACAAAATAAAATGATTTTATTAAAATTTTTCCTCTCTGGTATTTCGACCATTCATTATCTGAAATTCTTTACATCACTTTTGTATTGTTTAGCTTCAATTTATCATGGTAATGATTCATTCAAGTCAATTACTTTTCATCAAGTGTCAATATCCAATGTTATTCGTCTACTGGATTGGACTTTATGCCGTTATGTTTCTCTTATTCTTTTCCGACTTTTTTATTAAAACCTATTTAAAGCCATCAAAAAGAAAAACATCAACAACACCAACGAAACGTGTTTCATTTCACGAATCGGCACAAAAAAAACAATCCAATGGTTACATTAAACATGATTAAAGAACAAGTTTTAGCAATTGATTGATTATCAAAATTTTATAAAATCAAAATTCAAAAACTTACCACTTTACTCTTAAATATGTATTGTATTTGTAAGATGATACTAATGTCAGGTTATTTTTTAATGGAGATTTTTTCTCAGAATGAAACGTGGCAAAGAGTGACAATACTCATATTGTTCTGTTTTTGTTAACATACGTCCAAATCTAAAATACTCGGTGTTCTTCCTTTCTAAACGTTGTTTTATGTAGTTCTTCTTGTGTGCTTTACCTGTGTGTCAGTATCTAACCAAAAAATTAAATGCTGTGATGTATTAGTTTTGTTACTTCATATTTCCCTATACCTAACCTTTTTTTGGTTTTTATTTTTATTCTGCCTCTTTCTCTCTTTCCTTTTGTTGTCTGTATTATTGCTGTATCTCTCACTATAGAAAGCAATATTCGATTCACAAAAATACTTCTTCTCCACTAGTTTTTTTAGTGTTGTTTTTAGTTTAGAATACTGAATATACGAACAAGTCTTGTCTTGTCTTGTAATGCTTATTTCTATCATCCTAATTTTGTTTTTTCTTTCTAATATGTACACCCTGAAAATTTAAAACATTCGCCACATTTTTCATTTTTCATTGACGATTAATTATTTCATTGATTTTTCTTTCTGTGCTTTGGTTTGTCTTATTTCTTGTTTATCCTATGAAAAATTAGTCTCTATTTGCATCAAACACGTGTCGATCTAGTCGTACAAAAAAATTGATGTGATACATTTTTATAGAAAAATTTTATTTGTTTTTAAGCTTTAAGGCATTTTCACTTTTATTTTTCACTCACTTACTACTAGACTCTCTCTCTCTCTCTCTCTCTCTCTCTCTCTCGCTCTCTCTCTCTCTTAATCCATTCTGCATTTGTCATTCAAATTTTTGTTAGTTTAACATTAACTAAATGAATCTATGTCATTAAGCAGTGTGTTTCAAAACCTCTTCTTAAAGTATCTTATATCTCTAAGACATGGTTGAAATTTTTTCTCTTTGATCAAGTTATATAATAAAGCTTGCTTTTGCTTTGACTAATTCTTTTTTTCTGCATAAGAAAAACCTAATACAAAGTAAAATTCTTACGCAAAATAATCGGTACTTTGCATATTAACAAATTTGATTTTTTACACATTTATAGTCTAAATGGCATAGTCTGAATGACAACTATGTTTCAATTTTTATCTTGGACAATTGGATTTTCAAAAAATATCTGTTGTTTTTTGCTTTTGTGTTTTTCTTAATAAAAAATGATCTCAAAACAACATCGATACAGACGGGAATCGATCGTTACAGTGTATCGAACTTCGAGATAATGCTTCACTTATCTTAGAAAGAAATCTATTCGCCGAACGTTTCTTTTCACATCTAAATGATGAACTGATATATAAAAAGAAAAGCGCTGCATATCTTTGTTCTGTCTTGAGTGGCATAAAAAGATCGGCTTCATCGCTAAACCAAAAAACGAGATAAGTTTATAAACTCGACCGGGGAATTTTAGAGGTCCAGTTCCCGTTCAAAACTTCGATCGAAAATTCAGGCCATAACAGATTCTTTTTCGTCAGAACGTGGCTTTCTCTCGTGAGGATATGGTAAACTTGTAATTCTAGACGCTGAGATCTTTTACATGACAGCTTAAAAAGAGGTAAATTGTTTCATGAATAATTCAGTTGTAATAATAATAATAGGATACGGACAATCAGTGATCTTTGATTAAAGACGCTTGTATTTATAGAAGAATTTTATGTCTCTAACTTATCTTGACTATTTTATGAATTGATACTCCTACCAGTTCTTAGTCTCTAACCCCATATAACTTTGGGAGGAAAAATTGATGTATGCGTTATAGACGTGTGTTGAACTGATCGAGTATTTCTCACGCAAACATTTATAAATATCAATTGTTCAGAGCTTATTGAGTATTCCACTGGCAAGGATTTATCAGTAAATGATTGATTCTCATTTGACACTAATGAAATGCACTTTATACCGGGATATAATTCATTTTTCTACAGTTTCAAAAACTGATTTCAGGTGTCCAAGTGCCATCTGAAGCGTGTGAGTTTACATTAAGTGATTATTTGTTACTCATTAAAAGAATAGAACAATTTCTGTTTTTTCCCCTCTCTGTAGCGAATTTGGTTTCTACAACCGTTTCAAATTCCATAAAACTTAATTTAGAGAAAGGTCTATCAATGATATGAAGATTACCTTCAACGATTTGGTATTGAAATTCTTCATTTTTCAAAAAATTTTTCAAATGTTCTGAAAAAACAAGACTTTTAACACATCTGTGATTTTCAAAGGGAAACCTCTGCTCTTATGATATATAAGTCTACTAGAGACGATTTTCGGTTCCAGAATAATGAGTATTTTAATGCAAACTAATTTCGATAAAACTGTAGATCTCAGCATGAAAGAAGCCAATTTTCTGAAACGTCTGACACACAAAAAGAATGTAGAAGGATAGAATCGATAGAGAATGCAATTGATTCTGTGTATCTAGTTTGATTTGCATACATTAATCCAATGTTTACCTCTTTTATCACCACCACTTCTGAGACTTTGATACTGTACTGAATGCGCAGTTTCGGTTAGTTTTGTGCAAGTTTGGTGGTGATTTCATCTTATATTGTTTTAAATTGAACATGTCGATCAATGTCTTTGTTGAGTATGACGAAGATCTTTGTTTGATCTGTTGGATGTGATCTTAATGCAGCCGCATTTCGTTGATGAAAGGAGGAACATCAGAATGATGTTAGAAGCATATTTTTCAACTAAATTTTCCCAAACTTTGGGCATCAACGTTTTACCTACGATCTTCATAGACAATTTTTTCTGTCTATTTTAACGAACTCCTATCGACGTCCGTTTATGTTCATGGACAACTCATTGAAATCGAAGTTTGATTATTGACATCCATTGACAAGTTCATCTAATGCAGAGTTCAACGTTTTACTGCGTCAGCTGAAATATACTGAACCATCTCATGGGAAAAGGTTTCACAAATTTCGATTCAATAATTATAAAAAAATGTCAATGGCTGAAGTACATTCGGTTGTCGAAGAAGAAACAAGTCGATTAGAAAAATAATCATCTGCTGATAACAAAATTAGCGAATTTAGAGAAAAGTAATGAAAAACAATATATGTTACTTATTATGTGTTAATTTCGAACATCTTTCGAAATCAAAAATGATAGTTGAAACGAGAAAACATTTATGTCGACAATAATGAACAAGAAATGTAAGGTACAAGGGCTAACTATTATCTATTAATTTTGATTTTCTATATTGTATACAATATAGAAAATGTTATAGCAAGAACAAGAAATCAAATGATCAAATGAAAGTGGCTTCTAAGCTTGTTCGAATGACGCAAAAAACAAATTTTCGTCATCTTTTGTTCTTCACGGTACGCTAATGGGTGGAGCCCACTTTTGGAAAAATGCGTCCAACTTGTATATCTAAACTTTGTATATCTGCTAAAGTTAGCGATAAATAACACTTAACCCTTTATCCTCGGCAGCTGATCAGGCTAACCAAACTTGAAACTCGTATATCTTTGTTTAACTTTTGATAGAAAACAAATCTTCTTATTTTTTTGATGGATTTAGGAATTCGGAAGAGACAAGATTTGTTTTTGAGTATGTCGATATAGAGAGTAAATATTTTTCTATAAAATGAGAGGTCGTAGAACTCTGACTGTTCTTTTATTCGCATTCTGTATCTGTTCCACTAATGTTTTCTACCGAGCCGAGACTCGGCTACGAGTTGGTTTCTGAATGAGAATAAATCAATCAATTCTGAATTCTGAATGAGAACAATTACAAATTAAAATCATACAGAGCTCGCTAATATCTTATTTTGTGGAGAAACATGTCATATGCATTTCCAGCGACTCCAAAAACTTCCATGTGGTCATACTTCAAACAACCATGACAAAGTTTGACAAAATATAATGTAGACTTGTAACATCCCTATCTCCCCTCTCGGACTGTTTTGCTCCACTAGCTTTCATAGACAAGATGCTCTATTATACTTCTATTAGTAAAAAATTTCGATCTTTTTTTAATGGTAGCCAATTTTGGTGACAATTGTTTTCTGTTAAATTCTCTCAACCTGAGTGAAATGGTGACCCTCCTTCTTATGCGAATAAACCCCTTTCTATTTCCACTGACCATTATCAAACTATTAAAGTAGCGCCTCACCGTTGCTATAATTCACATCGTTTAAAATTCTCAATCGATGAGTAAAGTTGCCTATCATCAAACCAGAATTACTGTTTTCAATTTACCTTAAACATACCGGAGGATGGATGACACTATATGGATCTATGGTTACTTTACACACAACATTCAATCCGAAGATGGAATTTTTGCTAGGACCCATGAAAAAACCGCGACAAGAAACGTCATTTACTGAAAAAATAAAAAACTAGTCACCTTATCGTGAACTTTTGGTAGTATTACACGATACAAATTGTCTGATTTCGCAGAATTTTAGATCATTTAAATCTGGAAGAAGCTATCTGTAGATACTTTTTAAACAATCGACAAAGTAAATTTAAAAAGATGAGTATCATATCATATTCTGCAATTGCTAGGAAATGAATTGACCTAACAAGAATAAATTATTAGAAATAAAATGAGTTAATGTTGGAAGAACAAATATTCATTAAGTTTTTTCAATAAAATTAGAACTATAAACTGGCAAAAAAAGATATTTTTACCAATGTCAGGCATCCTATCATCCTGAAGAACAAATATCTATTCCACAGGCTAAGGATTTTTCTGACCACAACGATTTTATAATTAAAGTCATATTGAAGTAAAAGTGGCGCTCGACGTTCGTTGGCGGTGATGGCTTATCATCACTCTCCGATTCTCGTACTGAATGAAATAGAATACTCATTTATATGTGTATTTAGATCAGATGGAAACTCAAATTTTTAAGAAACATGTTTTTCTATGTTATTTTTGAGATCTAAACATCCATTGCTGTGATGAAATATTTTTATCTGATTCATATAGAAACGATTTAATTTATTAAAATGAAAATCAACAAAAGAGAAGTGAATAGCATACGGGATATATTCAATATAATAGTTCATCGATAAATTCAACGTCAAAAAAAATGTTTTAAAATCAATAATGATAAAATAGCTTTAGATTTACTGTTTGTTGTTATGTTGAATTGAATGCTAAAATAATTCAATACTATTTGATATACAATATTTTAGATCTTATTCATTTTCTCGACTTCCATGATCAGGATGCTGATAACTTTTGTTCTGTATTTGATAAATTCAAAAAATAATAAATTACTTTTTGTTTATGATGTACAACTGTTACTCTTGGTTTTGTCTTTGCTGATACAAGAGAACTGTAAATTGTTTTTTATATGATTTTGGCAGCAATACTTTCACAAATCAATACTTCAACGTTCTAAACTGTTGTCTATGTTTCATAAAGCTGATTTCGAACACTTGTTGTATGCTGCGTTATGCTAAACTTAAAGAAGCTTAAAATTTACAGTTATTTTAGATTATGTATGTATGTTAGACGAAGAGGATAGGACAAATATATGAATTTCAGTTTCTCTTCTATTTGTCATCTTTTCTTCGTTTCTCTGACTTTTCTTTTATGTAAAAAAAAAAAAAAAAGAAACAACCATGAATGCGTTTAGAAACATAAGAAAATAATTGTTATGATGAAAACAAAGAAGAAACGCGGAAATGAAAACAATAACTGAATAGAGATCTGATGCATACTTTAATCTGTTAAAATAAAATCTAAAAAAATACTAATATCTTTTAGACAAAAAAGAGAATTTCTATTCTATAATAGAGATGTACCTATAGTTTTTTTCGCTCTAGTAGAAATATTATGTATTTTTTGTTTAAAAAAAAAAGAACTTAATCATACTAAACTTTCTTTTCTCTGCCACGTCGCATTACATATCACTATTCTTCAAGTTTTCCTTTCTTTTTTTTTTTTTTTTTTTTGAGAAACACACAAATTGAGCCTTTCATATAAACAAAAAAAAGTGTTGTGATATTTCAAGCCGAACAGAAACAAAAGAACGTCCTAGTAGTCGTCGTCGTTATTGCCTGAGTACAAGGCGAGTACACACCAACAAACAAGAAAAAAAAAAAAAAGATCTTCAAAAAATTCTTTTTTTTGTGTTCTATTCTTTTTTCAGTATTGTCAAGTTTTTTTTATACTAGAGGAATTGAGAAGGGAAAAAAAAGTAGAATCGTATGTATTACTTAACTACAAAATGAAGAAGTTCTATGTGTTCTATGTGTTTGGTTTTTGGTCTGTTATTCTTTTTCTCTACTGAATACGATATTCTTCGTTCTTTCGACTCATGTCAGAAATTTTCTTCTCAACTCTCTCAGAAGTATCGTATCATTATTGTTAAACAAAAAGAAAAAGTATATATTAGACAAGAAGAAATTTGTACACTGAGGTAAAGGAAATGAAAAAAGTACGAAAAAAAAATCTAAAATACAGAACCAAAATTCTATGCAAAAACTTTAGATAACGAGTAACAAACAGAACTTAGAAAAAAGAAGAACACACATCGTCTTCTTTTACTTCTCTTCAGTAGTAACAACAACAACAACAACAACAACAATAAGAAAATCTTTTTTTTCTATTCAAGAAAAAATAAAGATGTGTCTCGATGTATATATACATGATAGAAGGAAAAAAAGACCTGCCATCTTTAGTACTAGACTATATATACCAAAAACACCCTCTCTCATTCTATCTTTCTCTCTCACACTCGCTCTTTCTCTCGTCATCGATAACAGAACATGTGTGTGTGTGTGTGTGTGTGTGTGTGTGTCTGTGTGTGTGTGTATATATATATATATACTGATTATAATGGAATATTTTCGTAAATGATTTCTCTCCATGCTAATAATAGCGAAAAGAAATTCAATCAGCAATTTTTTTGCTCGATGAAAAAGAAAAGAACTAGTATAATGTTAGTAATAATGGAAGTAGACGTATGTACTTTGTTTGATTCAATTTATTTTACTAAAAGGCTAAAAAGTGTTTTGATTTTTCAAAAATTAAGCTAATTATAATCTTTTCTTTTAGTTTATTACTTTTAGTAGTAATGATCACTAATTATAAATAGATTTTTCTATTCTGAGCTAATTATCTATATTTTTGTCTAAATAGATTTTACCTATATCTCAATGTTCAATGTCAAATAATATATAATAAATTAAAAGAAATATTTTTTAGTTTACACTTGTCAAAGACAATGAATAGGTTTTTTGTCTTTTAATGTGTAAAAACTTAATGAATAAAAAAAAAAGAGTCCTAGATAATCGTTTTTTATTAAAAAAACAATCTGATTCACCACTCTCCATTTAAAAAATTCAAATATCTTTAGTGTTCGAATAGTATACAGCCAGTTTATCTATAATTTTTGTGTTATTATTGCTTGTTTCGATTATACGATCTTCTAGTTACAGTTTTGTTGTTGTTTTTTTCGACTAAGGAAGAAGAACATAAAGAATCATAACTGTCAAAAAAGAAAGATTGATTACTCAGTTATATGTTCATATATCTACGCATTTTATTTTTGCTTGATCGTCTTCAGTTACTCTCTATATAATATTGTATTTCAACTATTATTGTATTTATTTACCTGAAAAAAAATGAAAAGAAGAAGAATTGAACATATAAAAAGTAGAAAAACTAAAGTGCATTTGTCTTATTTGGATCTAATTTCTTTTTTAACTTAAGATCAAAATTGTTCTAATTTTTGAACAATCTATCATTTTTTAATAAGTCGAAGTAATGAATGATAGAAGTTGAGATGATATGAACAAAAAAAAAAAAATGTATCTTAAAATTGCAAACGTTAGTTCATATTCACAGAGAGAAGCACTTTTTTATTTTAATATAAATAAATTTGTAGTAGTTTAGATAAGTATAGTTTACCATTGTTGATATTTTTTTAATGATTAAAATACATAAACTTACTGTTTCTCACCTCAGCTACTTATAAACTATAATGAAAACAAACAAAATTTTCTCGTAGTGTTTGAATAGTAGAATACTTCATGATAAAATCAGACTGATGTATTTATTTGCGTGACAAGTCATTTTTCTCCTTGTTTTATTAAAAATAATTTGTATCATATTGAAAAACTCTTTTGTAATATTATTCCGTGATTGACTTGAGATTTACACGTTTGTAAAAAAATCTCGTAAAAAATTTGTAAAAAATCTTTTTTTCAGAATTAGAAAATGAAACACAAATGAATGATTGATTCATCGATAGAAAAGATTTTATAAAAAAAAAAAGAAAGAAATACAAAAATAAAAACAAATACAGTTCTAATCTCATTTTATATGATTAAAAAATATTTATCGTCATTGGTGTAACATATGTCTGTACGCTCAACAGGGTATTTTCTTTAACTTTCATTACTACCGATTCTTTCAAATATAATTCATGTGTATGTGCAAATTCACATTATCAATTAGTTGTTAATCTATTCAGCATGTTCCAATTTTATCAATACTCTTGAAAAATATTCTAGTATAAGATGACAAGGAACAAGATTATTTTATTTTTACTACATACTTGATTAGCTTAAGTTTCAATTGTTAAGTTTATATTCAGATTAATATATTTTAGTACATTTATAGTGAAAAAATTGAAAAAAAAATGGTAAATGTAGGTGATAATTATATTTCTGTATTGGAATTTTTTAATATTATTATCAATAATTTTTTATATATCAAGAATGTACGTTATTTTTTAACTCTAGAAGTTGACAGTTAGTTTACTATGAAAATATTTGTGTTCATCATTCGTTATCAGAAATCTATTTTTTTTTTCTACTGTTAAATCTCAAGAATCGTTGTCTAGAAAAGAAAATTTCCGGAATGATATTATCTGTAGGAAAAAGGGGTTTACTTTCTAAAAAATATTTTTTCTTAATAAAATTAATACACCCAGGACTCGTCGATGACTGATCTCACCATAGTGGCATGTGATTAATTATGTACACAGTCCATTTTTCTCCTTTATTGATAGCTATAATAGTAAGAAAAAATAACATATGTTCTATAGTTGTAACTGGAACACAAAAACAATAATAAATAACAGTAACTTGTCTCAAAAACAATTTTTGATGAATGATTAAAAGTTCTGTTATATGTCCCTTAATGATGATGTTGTTTTAATCTTTAATAAATCGAAACAACCATCGTTTAGAAAGAAAATGTCACCATAAGAAGTTAATTTGTAATTTCTACACTTTCGTTCCATTTGGTTCGTACGCTAAGACGAACTTTACGCATTTTTTTTCTCTGTATCTAAAATGATTTACTAGATATCTATACATGATGAAGAAAAACAATATAACCTCGTTATCTGTGCCACCCCGACAAAAAAAAAAAAAAAAAAAAAAAAAAAAAAAAATATTTTTTATTGTAGAAAATTTTTTTTTTGGGTTTTTTTTTTTTTTTTTTTGAAG
>CAJNOQ010004566.1:0-17225 GCA_905250885.1 Didymodactylos carnosus | reverse complement strand
AAGTTGGTTCATCCCCATGGTGCTTTGTTGCTGAGATATTGAATTTTTAGTCAGTTTTTGCCTATAGAGCTTGGATTTCGAGCAAAATTCGACTTTCGAATTTTGACTTGAAACTTGCCACACTGGTGACCCATGGTCATAGTAGTACGATGGGAAAAAATTCGATCCTAATGAATTTTCCTGCCTTGAGATATTGAGACTCGAACATCTGACCCTCACCTTCAGGTGAAATATTCGAGTCTCAATATATCAGGGCAGGAAAATTCATTAGGATCGAATTTTTTCCCATCGTACTACTATGACCATGGGCCACCAGTGTGGCAAGTTTATATAAAGCTTTTCAAAAGATAAATACAGTAAGACGATAACAGAAAATAACATCAAAAAGTGACCACTGTTTTGACAAAATGATAAAATCCATTGTTACTCTCATGATTTATCGAACAAAAAGTTTATTTTTACCAATTATATTGTCAACACTGTTAACCCCATTTACAAAGTTTATTTTAAATGGAACTTCGGCAACAGCTACATTACGTGAATCTATTCAATGTGCCATAACCACTGGTAAGTACCCGGGAGAAGAAAGACGGGCAATAAACTGCTCATTAACTGCAGATTTATAGTCTGCCTAAAAACAGCCAGTTGACAATGTGTTAACTATCTAAACACCACCTAAAAGCTGTCTAGTTCATTGGTCGTTTTTAGGGCTGCAAAAATACCGTCTAATACCTGCCAGTAAACGGAAAAGCCAAAAAGCAGCTAGTTAATTGTGTAGTTAACGATCCACGTACAGACAGTTAACTGGCTGTTGTTCGGTCTTACGGTTTACTGGCCGTTTTTACACAGTAATTTCTTAAGACCTAAAAACGGTCAATAAATCAGACAGTTTTTAGATGATTTTTAGACAATCAACAGGTTGTAAACTGACAGATCATAGACCATTTCGTTTTTGTGGTACTGAATGGCTATGGGCTCGCTATATTTTTGGTTTTGAGAGAAAAAGCCAGTTAACTGGCTGGAAATAAGCTGTACGTAGGTGGTTAAACGAAGCAGCTGAATTTTGATTTCTTCAAAGTTTTGAAGAGTAGACACCAAAGGTAAACGCATTTATCAGTTTCTTATATATGGAAAATCGACTCAGTGCTAAAGTCTTTCCTTGGAAACAGTTCGGAAGGATTTTAAATGAGAAAAGAGCTTTACGAAGGTGCATTTCTGAGAATCTGCCTTTCTATTTGCATATAAAAAATTTCTATAGAACACTCAGAAAGAACTCGACAAAGTTGATTTCATTAATGTAGATTAGGTCCAAATAGATACTGTATTCGAAAAGCGCACCATTGAAACTTACAAAACACTTGGTAAGTATTTTTGTAAAACCGTGCTTAGCGATTACTAGTCAAGGTGTGTGAAAGTGCGTATAAAATATATTTATTTGTTAAACCTCTCACAGATTCTTGCCGGTTTCTTGAGCAAGTACTTGACTTACTTGCAAAAAATCCTAAGATTGTTCGACAAAACTCTATGGTGCCGCTAACACGAAGTTTCCACATCATTTTATTTTTGACTTAATTATATATCAATCGATAGAGCTCAACGAACTGAGCAAGAATATCTACATTCTAGCTTTAAAAAATTGCTGTTTGAATGAAAAAACTTCAAAATACTAGAATAGTCTCAGATTTCGAAAACCCTCCGTTTTCAAAATAATTGAAATTATTTTCTTTTACATTCTTCTAAGCTTTGGAAAGTAGCGTTCTCGGATTCAGCATTAAAAACTGAGTATGAGAATGATGCTTGATCGAGATTGAAGTGAAAGGTCTATCCGGTATGGACGTCTTGGACTCTCCCTGTAAAAAGCTTTACAGATACGGAGAGTTTTCTTTAAAGTTCCTTTCCATTGCTGAGAAATTTTACTTTTTCTAAACCAGGAAGGAAAAAATCAGAATTCTGCTCATAATTCTCAATTTTCTCCACCAGAACTCACTTTTTTGTGCAATACAAGTGTCATATTCGGAGTCAGCGTCGAAAACTGAGTCGGATGATATATGATTTAAAAGTTTCCGCTGATTTTCATTTTTTGGTGAAAACCTCAGTAATTTTTCGACGTGAAAATTCGAAGAAAACTAAAGTAGTCGGATAGGATAGGCATACCCATCGGTCAACTCAGTGTTTTATTCTGATTCCGAATATGATACGTGTATTGCATAAAAAGTCAGTTAGGGTGGAGAGAAAAAAAGTTGAGAATTATGAGCAGAATTACGATTTTTTCGTTCCTGGCTTAGAGAAAGTAAAATTTCTCAGCAATGGAAAGGAATTTTAAAGAAAACTCTCCTCTCCGTACTTGTAAAGCTCATTTAATGTCGGTTCTCATGAAATAAAAAGATCCGCTTCATCTCATTACGTAAACTAGATAGGTTTGCAAAATTGTTTAGTAACTTTTTACAGGAAGAGTTCAAGACTTCCATACCGGATAGACCTTTCAGTTTTCAGAAAAGTTCCGGGTCCGGATACCACCTGCAGATGATGTACCACATTGATCTTTGAAAAATAAGGCTGTTAAGGTACCAGAAAAAGATGATTTTCAAATGCAGAATGATTGATTCGATCCTTATTGTTCTCTACAATTCTACACAAGTCCCACATCTGTAGCTTTCATAGACTCGAAGCTATAGGCATTCTCTAACAACCGCCCTATCTCGTACTAGACATGTCCAGTAATCTCAAAAGCACATGTTATAAAAATGAAAACATGTCTTTGAACTGTAATGGTAATATCATGAACAAAGTTAATAATAATAAAAAAGTGTACAAACATCTTGGGCGATTAATTCTCTACTATATATTCTTAATTCATCAACACCGCCGGGATAAGACGTAAATGGTATTACCCCTAGGCCTGAACACGCAGGAGAATAACCGGATAGAGAACTAGCAACAGTCAGGTACATTGATGAACCACTTGCTGCAAAATTAGATACTGAATTTGTTGAATAAAGAGAACCGTTAATGTATAATTTCAAACCATTAGTAACACTAAACGTTTCTACGACATGGTTCCACGTATTTAACAGAAGAGTTGGACCAGTTACAGAGGGTGGATAGGATCCCTGCCACATTTGTACCGCTATTTGTCCCGACGTTGTAAAACCAATAAATGGCAAACACCAACCACCGATACCTGAAACAAGAAAACAGTTTTTCTCTCACTGTCTTTCATGGTCAGGATATTTGAATATCCAGCGCCGGCGGATCGTCTGTCTGGCATACCTGCCGAGTCCAGTGATACATGCACAATTGTTGCTGCAGTTGAAACAGTCGGATTAATCCATAAGGAAATTGAGAACGATTGATCGACCGTTCCAACTACACCAAGATTACCAATTTGAAAATAAGAACTTGTTGATCCTGTGAATGATAATGCGTCATTAACATGACCAGGAACTGTCGTTTGACCGCTGTCGGTAGTAGTTAAACCAGTTGAACCAACATAACTCAAAGGAGAGGGAGAATCGAATGGAAAATAAGCCACTAACGACGAATTATCTAATGCATCCGTGCATAATGCTGTAGGTGGTTGAAAGAAACAAAATTCTGAATCAAGCTTTTGTTATAGTGTATAGTTCGATGTGAAATTACTAATTAACTGGCGTGTATTATTGCTGCCGCTTAAGCTGGAGAACAGAGGCTTAACTGTTAGTATTCAGAAAGTCAGTGAGTCAACGCATTCGTACTCCAATGTCGAAAAATTGTAGTTCGATGGAAAAAGGCCGAGCCGAGAACCTCTTTCTGCAGCGGTGAAAGAACGTTTTCTATATGGATACCAAAGGTAAAACATGGAGCAAGTTTTGAAAAAGTTCTTTCACCGCTGCAGAAAGGTTTTCAGCTCGGCCTTTTACCGTAGTCAGCGCATCACACTCTACGATGTAGAATATATCCCGTTCGAAAACCCGCGTTACACTTTGATACCTTTCCGCGTCAGTTCCCAGTCCATTTCGAATCCGGTAATCTTTTAGATTCCTTTTTAATGAGTGTGGGTTATTTCTCTGTTTTAATTTACTGAGCCCTGGATAGATATTTGATTTTCCAAAAACAAGATTACTTTGCATGTCCGTCTTGGGAACAAGATTTTCAATTTCTTGTGAAACAAATGGCTTTGTATTTCGCTTTTCATTTTTCTCTGTTCATTTGTGTTGAAAGTTAAATAGATTGGACTCGCAATAGAAAAAGTCGAAGTTCGAATCCGAGTCCTCCAAAAAATCTTCCAGTGCGGACTCGGACTCGCCCATGCCTAAGCGGAACTGAATGTGCTCTAATAAAGACAATTTTTTAAAAAAGTTTGCTACGTATTTTTAGAACCATAAGAAATAAACTCAAAATTCTTTTCGAAAAATCTTTATCGACCGGTTTGAGAGACGAAAATATAAAACTGTTCCCGTTCATGCAGCTTGTATGCTGAGTCGAATGAGCGCCTAAATAAGACATCTTTTCTTTCATGTACGGACAATTCTCGAAGCTCTCATGCATATTTTTTGTTTAAGGAAAACATGAACGTACGGGTTGTCGTTGTCGTTGTGGTTGTTGTCGCTAAAAAATAAAATTTATCATAGAAAAAGAATTTTTTTGACTTTCGTCTGTCTGATGATGCAGCTGAATTTTGGATTTTTAGATGATGAAAAACTGTATTGAAAGACATCTATTTCATATCTTGACTGCTATGTGTTACAATGACAGGCCAAACTTTTATATGACCAGATACTTAATGGGATACAGATTCACAAACTTTTAATTTTTCATTTACTTGGTAGTCAGATTGCATCTCAGTTTATATATATTTCAATAGCGCATGAAATTCTCCACAAGATGGCCGATTTATTTTAGGGTTTGTTTTTGGACTATTTTAATGGACCAGAAGTACATAGACTAGGAGAAAATGCAACATACTTCCAGTTTTTACTAATTCTTGCGCTAGCAAAGAAACAAGTTTGTATCACATACCATTTTAAAGCTCCTCTCACCTCTCACCTTCTCCATACAAAAGTAAAATACTCCAGTCTCCCTCAAAACTCAGCTAAACTGGAATTCAGAAGTAGATGTAATAGTTAGAATACCAAATCTACTCTCAAATAATATGTTCTCCTATGATGGATCTCTAGAAAACCTGTGGAAATCTCAATAATAGGTAAATAGATGTTTTTACTTTTCTAACTGTATCAACATGTAATCAATGAAAATGGAGTATTTTCTGAGAGTTCCAAGCGGTTTGGTGGGTTTTTGAGGATGACTGGAATTTTTCTTCTGCATTGTTATAGCTGGATCAGTGGGTTTTCCACAAAACTCAGTTTCACTGGTTTGCCCACCTTTTCCTGGAAAAAACCATTGTCACAAGATCCAGTATGATCGATAACCGATGCTTTCATTTACTTTATAGGTTGTCCGAAGTCAGCTATTACCAGTCTAGAGACTCCCAGCAAAACTGATACCTGTCACTTACGATGTGTCAAAATGATTGCCAGGCTTTTTATTTTGCCTATATCTCGGCACAGGCAAAACCTAAAATCTTGAATTTTTTCAACAGACGCACCGTCGAATTCTCTACAAATCTGTATTTACCTTAACCTAAAACAATAGAACTCACAGTTTTTACAGATGACATAGTATCATTGTATGAATTGCCCCTACTTCCTGCACATAGTGTTTACTAATTTATTTTTCCTATACGAATGAATATTTACTTTTAAAAACAGAAGTCACTGCTAGATAGCTCTTGAAAACGTTTGTTAATTGTGCATAGCATATATACGAAGTTTTCTAATGCTCATTTTCTTTCGGTTAGGCAACAAAGCTATTTTTTGAGAATGGTAACATTTTCGCTCTTGGTTATTTCTTTTTAAAAAAAAGCATTCTAGAAATCTCACCATGACAAAAACGAGTTCATTTTTGCAGCAGTTTTAGAAACTGGATTTTTTTTTCTACTTAGAGCCCAAATAACATGTGATACTAGATGATTCAGTTGGAATAAGAACCTGAATACTGTCAAAAGTCTATTTTTGCTGTAGCAGCTCAGACAGGCCATTCGTAATTCGCAAAAGTAGATTGCGATTAAACGCTTATAAATAATTCTGAAAGCACACTTCATATTCAATCGAAATATAAAAACTCAGTCTTTTAGGTGCCTGTTTTTATCGTGGAAAAAATCGGGAAAAATATAGTAAAATCAGTGGTAAGTGGCGCGTTTCATATAATGATACTATGCGACCTATGAAAACGTTTAGTTCTGTTGTTTTAAATTAAGGTAAAAAGAGGTTTGTAAACAATTGGACGGAGTAACTTTTTAAAAAGTTCAAGATTTTATGTTTTGTCTGTGCTGGGATATAGGCAAAATAAAAAGTGTCACAATCATTTTGCCATACCCCGTACATCTTGTTTGTTTTCATCACAGACTTGTTTCAAAGAGCATCTAAAACTGAACAAAATTACGCATCTGCTATTCAGAAAAAAAGCGAAATTCACCTGAAGAAATTTGAATTAATCGAATTTTTTAGTGGATTGAGTGCTCAATATGACTGTCATATTCAAGTGTGTATGATAGTGTGTTCAATAATTTTCCTCTTATCATAAGTTTTTATTATAGCAATTTTCAAGTATTAGATTTTCAGCTTTTTACTCACTCTCACCATCGACCTGCTCTTCTCCCTCCCCCATAAGCGAGATGTCCGTCAAAATACGAATATACAATCAGAATCTTGTGGGTCACACTATGGCTCAAGGAACTTTCAAACGTCGGGTCGCTTATATGGCAGATGACGTCCTCGTTGCTACTTCCAGCAAATGTTTTTGCATGGGAGTGCCAATAGCTCCTAGCTGACGCTCCTGGTAATGCCAATAGCCATTCCGATATAAAATTCCGTCATAAACGTGATGTTTCTCAAACTCACTTTTAAAGTCAGATCGATTAAGGTCACGTTTACCCTCATCAATTTCCGGTAAGACGGATTTGACATGAATGTTGTTACTCGTCGTCTAGTCATAAAATATTTTTATTATCTAGCTTTTTACTACGGTCGGTATAGAATCATTGAGTTGCTGTTCACTTACTTGTTGTACTTGTACTTGTACTTGAAGTTGAACTTGTTGTACTTGTACTTGAACTTGAAGTTGAACTTGTTGTAGACGTGGAGGTCGTTGATGCTATTTAAAGGAATAATGAGTTTTCTTTTGACCGAGTAGAATCGTTCAAAAAGCATTTACTTGCTGAAGTCGTTGTGGTCGAAGTGACTGAAGTACTAGTCATTCCGGTAGTTGTCGTCGTCGTTGTGTCACCTGTAAAAAAACATCTGTCTTGGATAAGTTAGCATAATATTTTTGTTTAGTACCCGATTTTGTCAATGTAAGCAGCGTTGCAAGGGCCGCTATCAGCGCTCCTGCCAATAAACCAGCAATAACACAACAACAACAAGGTGAAAATTTGGTCTTGGTCTGTTGCTGGATTTTGCTTTTTTTTAGAAGCTGCTTCTGGGACGATGTCGATAATTTTGATTTATGAAACTTTAACTTTAAAGAAAAAAGAAAGCAACTAAAACATCAGACACAATTCAGAGTCAATGTTACTTCACGCACAGAAGTAGTTCGATTGCTATTCGATGGATATTGTTGTTCCTCAGAAAATGATTCCTATAGTAAAAATGAACGATACTTGAAATCATTATACTATATATTGTTTCCTTGGCTACCTGATGAAATGGCGATTGTTGTACTGATAAACTAAGGGTCTGATTCCGTTCCGGGTCTGATTCCTATAGGAAGATAGAAAGTTATATAATTTTCAGGTATGTCTTACAATAGGAGGCGCTCCTCTCTGATCCGGAAAATATTTTCACCTATCAGACATAAATTTTTTTGTGTTCTGTTACAGAACGCTCGAGCGAAAACTTTTTCGACTGCAGAAACTTCCAGACCCTTCCATGCTTTTCAGATCGGCTACACCGCTGGTGACTTTATTCATTTCATAGAATGAGAACATCCATTACATTTTGTTTCAAGGTAATTGAAGTTCCAATATCACTATGTAAATCGTGTACATCTTGTAAAACTATATCATTTAGTTGTGCTGATGGTGCATACTGCAACGAGAGATGCTTATTACAACAAATAATTAGATGTGTATCGTTCCTTACGGATTTAGTTAATAATTGCTTCGGTACACGTGTTATGTGATGTGATGGTTGTTTTGGAAGAACATCATCGTTTTTGTTTTTTGTCTCATTAGCATCTTCTAATTTTGATATGCGTGTTATCCTATGTGATTGTTTTCGATGAACAATTGATGTATCAATGCTGTTCAATGCAGGTTGTTGTTGTTCAGAAGATGATTCCTATTGTAAAAATGAACGATACTTGAAATTATTATACTATATATTATTTCCTAGGCTACCTGATGAAATGGCGATTGTTGTACTGATGGACTAAGTTTCTGATTCCATTCCGGTTCCAATTCCTATAGGAAGGTAAAAGGTTATATGATTTTCAGGGATGTGAAACAATAGAGGCGCTTCTCTCTGATCCAAAAACAAAATTTTCACCCATTAGGCGTAAACGTTTTTGTGTTCTGTTGCAGAATGCAAAAGCGAAACATTTTTCGACTGCAAAAACTAATTAGATGTGTGTCATTCCTTACGGATTTAGTTAATAATTGCTTCGGTACACGTGTTATGTGATGTGATGGTTGTTTTGGAAGAACATCATCGTTTTTGTTTTTTGTCTCATTAGCGTCTTCTAATTTTGATACGCGTGTTATCCTATGTGATTGTTTTCGATGAGCAATTGGTATCTCATTAACATTTTCTGTTTTCAACTGATTACTAGTGCTTGGCAACACACTGTCACTTTTTCTGCCACCCACATTAATTATTATTGGCATTGGTCTTGTCGCTGGCCGGTTGCGCTGTGAAAGGACTGAAAACAAGCCGTTACTGATGCTCCTAGCCGGAACGACTGAATAAAAGACAGGTTATCATTCTATTTATACTTCCAGACGAGCATCATACTATATTTCAAGTCGGTTCAGATCTGTAATTCAGAACGTCGCCTTGAACTACTTTCAAGAGTTTTCAATAAAACAAAGAAAGTCAAGTATCTCGGGTTGTGAATGCTTCCCATCGCCGGAGAGGATTGAATCAACACGGACGATACCTATTTTTTGCTAGTTCTAGTATTTTAAACTATTTTTTAGCCACTAGAACGTCGGTACTCCATTCAGAAGAAGAACAAGGTGCGTGCTTCTCAACTTTTGATGTACAGGCTTTTTTTTATTCTTGAATTAAAATGTTTTAGAACTGAAATTTAACTTTTTCTTTGAAATTCATATAGAGGAGAAACACACGAGTAGGAAAATTAAACAAACTTAGATGCTAGCTAATAGTTAAGCATGTCGAAAAGACCAGTTTAATAATAATATTATTTGTTGTAATATAATTTAGTAAAGCTAATAATAACCGTATGCACACAATAATCATTCATCTTTTATTTCAAAATCGAAGTTTTCGATTACGATCTGTAATCATCATCAGCTATATTTTACAATAAAAGATAAACAGTTTTTATTTGTTAATCTCTTCTTAAAAACCAAATACCACGTCTGTTGTTGAAAACATTTTCTTTATCTTTACTTTTAACTTGTGAGTCACGGTTTTTGTTTCAGTACCAAAATAATGACTAACCTTGGTAACTAATGCAATGAAACAATATATAAAACTGGTTTAATTAGAACATTAATAGCATGGGTAATTAGAATATGTTCTAAGACAATTATTAGATGAACAATGTGAATTTATTCAACAATGTTTAATAAAAAATGGTTATCCTGTTAATCTGGTGAAAAGAAAAATCAAAAATACAATAGAATAATATGATAAATAAAAAACAACATTCACAATGACAGTGAAAAAACTATCAAAAATAAAAGATAAAACCTTTTTTACATCTTTAACATATTTTGGTACTGAAACACAAATCATGCTGACAAGCTAAAAGTAAAGACAAAGAAAATGTTTCCAACAACAGAAGAAAGAAGAGGGAATTAACAATTAAGAAAATGTTTATCACAAACTATAAAGGGATTGATGATATGAACATCGGAGTGATATACAAAATTAGTTGCGATTGTTGTCCAAAAGTTTATATTGGTCAAACAAAACTACGTATTTTAGAAAGAATGGATGAATCATGGTGGATTAAAAGAGGAAGGAAAATCGTCTGTTGCTGATCATATGCTAAACAACAAGAATCATGTCGTCCACTTTGGTGAATCAACGATTATGATAAGAGCTACACAATGGAAGAAGAGAGAAATTAAGGAGAAGATGCAACATCCAACAGCATACAACAAAATTACTCAGAAATGTTACTTTTCCAATGAATAGTTATCAAGTATGATCACCTTTAGTTTTAGTTTTTGTTGTCATTATATATTCTTTCATTTCATTATAAGTAAGGGGAAGGGACACTGTAATAAAGAAATTTTCAAGATTCTTTTGTTTCTTCCCTTGAAGTGTTCAACGTATCTTCACAAGAGCAAAAAAGAAAAGGACAAAAGTGACTGAATAGAGAAAAGTGAAAATAGGAAGAAAAAGGGAAGTACTGAATATATATATAGTCGTGTCTTTTATTGTAAAATATAGCTGTTGATGATTACAGATCGTAATCGAAAGGTTCGATTCTTGAAATAAGCGATCAATGATTACTGTGTGCATAAGATTATTAAAGGACGGGTTTATACGTTTCCTTAGAAATCAGTTTAAAATTCGGCGGACATTCGATAGAATCTGTTTGACTACGACTTATTAGATCACATCTAGTGCGTCAATCTTTGGTGCAAGATGCCTGCTAATCGGTTGAGATTCTATACGTTCGTACAGCTAGAGCTAAAGCCAATATCCTGAGGATGTGGGCATCTGCCCTCCAAAAAAATTAATTTTTGTCGTCCCATCCTAGACAAAACAAAATTTGTTTTATCTTTTTATGCTCACCAAAATCTTTTAATCAGTAATGAACAACAAAATTTTGTTATTTACGCTCCCCGGCCCACAGCTGACCACCATCGGAAAATATGACGGAAAATGACTGCCAGATTCTACTGGACATACGTATAGCACGCACGTGTTCAGATATGACTATTGCATTATTATGGTATCCTGCAGAATCGTTGTTAGGTACAAGTAAATCTCATTGATATGCATATGTAGTACACCTGCTGAAAAAGTAATCAAAATTCATACTGAATCCCGCAGGACTTAGCATAGATCCCCGCGAGTTGTTGGTATTAAAATATCTGGTGATGTTTCTTACCTTTACGCACGATTTTTATACTACCAGCCCTGACAAAACCCTGCATAGTTTATGCAGGGTTAGCATGGAAAAAATTCTGCGTAAAGGTAAAACACATCGCAAGACTTTTTGACTTATTCCATCCATAAGTTTTATCTTACGAAATCTGGTAGGATTTTGTTGGTTGAAAGAAAAAGAATTTTGTTCTCCTGTGTCTATCCTGTGATATCCAGGAATCTTTTCTCACCAATGTCTGTTCAGGGTGACCGTGGAGGAACTTGTCTGTATTTTTTATTTTTGGAAAGTTAAGTACTTTTTCTTATAAAGTTATAAAAACTTTTCTCGTGTCCGATAACCTTCTAGAAAATGTATAACTTAATATTTTGACTTTAACACGCATTTTCATGTGTACAAAACGAAACTATTAATAGATAACTGAAAAAGTCTTTTTTATGTCAGAAATATTTTATTTCTACCATCCATAAGAAATTAAAGTCATTAGAATGATCTCGTTATTATGAAAAAAAGATGTATGGCAAAGCACAGATATCACACTATTCTAATTTCTTTAGTTTTGAATACTGTATTGAATGATAGATAACTTAAAAACTTCGGTAAAAACATTGACAACCTATAGTTAAAAATATTAAGGTATATTTTCCGGAAGTTTATTCGACACGAGAAAAGCTATTATAATTTTACAAGAAAAGATGCAAAAGTACTTAACTTTCCAAAAATAAAAAATGCAGGCAAGTTTCTCCACAGTCACCCTGAACAGACATTGGTGAGAAAAGACTGCAGGATGCCGCAGCATAGAGGTGGGGGCCAAAATCCACAACCTATTACTTTTTATTACTGCGAGAAAATTCTACAGATCTTACAGGGTTTCCGTAGTGAGATGTCTTGTGTATTACAACTGATAACAGGTAGAAAAAAATTCCGCAAGATTTGCAAAGTGAAGAATCTGCGAGATGTATCCGATGAACGCATATAAAAGCTCCCGCATGGTGTGCCTAGAGAAGAATTCTCCAGAATCCTGCAAAAGAAATTTGAAAAATGAGCGTGTTAAAGAATCCTGCTGAATTATACTCACAACTTGCAGGAACATTTTCGGCGAGGTAACTTGATGTAAAAACCTGCAGTATATATCCAATATTCACAGGATTTTTTCAGATTCCCACGTGTCTACGCAGGAATTCGTAAATTTTTTTCAGTGGGTACACGTAAGTTTTGTTTAATGAAACAAACTTTACTCATGCAGAACTTCATAATATTCGTCAGTTATTACGTCAATAATACTAGTCGGATGTCTAGTTCACTAGGATATTACCAGCAATTTAAACGGATTTACGAGCCTATATTGATTGCTAAGTGTTGAGCGACTATCCTCAAACAGTATCGGTGGACCGGTATAAGTCCCGCGCCATTTTACACCAACTGAATTTTTTAAGTTTTATTCCATTAATCTGCACATTATACCCTAACTGATATTTGATGCCGGCGATAGCGAAACGTCAATGCAATGGAGATAAAGGGTATTTATGAACACTCCTAAACTCGCTGCTATTCTTCTAATAATGCATGTTTTAATTTTGTAAATGATTATGTTTGCTGCTTGATGTCCACGAAGCATCAGTGTTATATTAACGTTAGAAAAGTGTTCACCACATCCTTCTAGGACGTTTTAGAAGAGATTGGAGGTCTCGGCGAAGTAAGGTTTATTCGAATTTCTAATGAACTAACGAATCGGCTTAAACTTAATAAAAGGCCATCCTGAAAAGTTTGATCCGCTGGGACACAGCAGGAGGCCGTGCTCTTCTATTCTGGGAGGATGTTTAGATAACTGCCATATGTTATTCAGACCATCTTATTTGAAATTAAATGTGTCATCTTACTGTATCAGAACTCAATTTATTTCGAATTTATTTCGAATTTATTCTGACTATAACCGTGATGTAGTAAAAAGTACTGCTCGTTTACTGCAATGACTGAATTTTGATGAAAATGATGAAAGTCTGATATCAAAAACCATAAAACACATTCGAACATACATCGTAAAGCAAAAATCTGAATTTGATGATTGGAAAAAACAATCAAAACAATATCGACTGTTCACGTATTCCAAGTATTATGTATCGACAGATCAGTTTTTAACTCAAGAACTAACAACATCTCAATCGTCTATAACGCAAAAATCTGGTCAAGAAGAACGACTTAAACATTATCATAAAAAGAAAGAGTTTCCTGCGTTATCATCAGCTCAAAAACATTATTGTACAAGCAAAGTAGTCAACCGCTATAGAGCTAGAGCACTGCATCAAATAATAATACATCATTAAATCAACTTCTTGATCCCTTGATTTAATGATGTAATTATGATCCAGAAATGGTGTTGCTATAAGCTTCAGTGGAAAAAGAAAGGAGCGAACTTATGACATCTCTTTACATTACGTAACTAAAGAAAAAAAGGGAAAAAGAAAAAGTGTATGAATGATGGTATCTATCATAAAAGAAAAGAAAAGAGAAAACACAGAACAGAAAAACAAGAGAAGAAGTAGAAGTGTAAGCATAAGAGGAGAGTTAGAAACGATGTGTGTCTTTGATATACTCAATAACAAGATTGGAACGTTTGTAAATCTCACCTGCATTTAACGTTGGTATAGGTTTAAGAAGAAGAATGTGTTCTAGTGTAAAGGAAGTACCGAATGTTAGACCAATCCAGTCATTTTTAAGTTTAGTTCTAAAAAGCTAAGTAATTAAGCTGGTAATCCAAGAAAAAATGCTGTACTGACTCATTTTTACAATTTTTTTAAACAAAGTGGACTCATGTGTAATGTTTTATTGAAAAGATCGTAATTTAACCAAGAAAATGTAACTCTCATTTGGTTGAAAATCAGATCGTATTTCCTCTCGTTATTTTTGAACCGAGGCCATTTGTAATAGGGAAAAAAGGTCGTTTATTGATGTACGAAAGTTTTTCGAAGACCAGCCGGTACTTGGTAGTTCATTCCATTGTCTCTGGGTCCATGGAAAAAACGTAGTGTCAAATTTAACTATATGAGTACGATACACTTGTAAGCGATTATTTGTAGAGGACTGTAATGTCATAGTGGTGCTTGCCGCTGATGTAGGTATTCTATCAAACAAAAACTTAGGCGTCCAATTTCTAAAAATCTTAAACAGTAATAAAAATCCTATGTATAGTAAAAAGATGTTCGCCAGAGAGCCATCTTATGGTGTAATTTCGAAATTGGTTTCAAAAGAAGTTGGTACATTAGTAATAGGATTTTTCACAGTTTGAGTTTCTTTCAACGTATGTATAAACATCAGCATAATTTATTACTAGCAAGAGATACGATTTATATATCTGATTGAGTATTGCTGTACTTAAAAGACGTTTAAAGCAGCACATGACAGAGTGTATACCTACATTTGGAGGCGATTTTATGCACATGCAGAGACCAAACAAGTGAAGGTGTTAAATATAAGCCGAGGTGTTTATGGCGTTATGGCCGTCAAAATACTGAATAATATTATTATTCAAATGTAACTGAGGACGAATGGATGCTTTATCAAAGAAGATTGTCACACATTTTTTTACATTCAAAGATAGCTGCCAAAATTCAACTCAAAGATGTGTTTCAGATCTAAATTTAAAATGTTTTCACTTAAAGATATACTATTAGAACTGTAATATAACGACGTATTGTCAGCGAACAAGCGAATTTTCGATCTTTTGTCAATACAGATGTCATCAATGAAAACTAAGACAAAAAATGACCTAAGATTATTCTGGGACGCTTACGGTTGATAAAAAATGGCGTTAATGTTTGTCCATTTACAATAGTAACACATTTTCTATCGCACAGATAGTTTTCATATCATTTTAAAAGTGCAAGACTGACGTCTTCTTGTTTTAATTTATACAGTAGCCTAACATGCCAAATTTTATCAAAAGCTTTTGTAAAATTGAAAATTACTGCTGCTGAAAATTTGTTCTAGTCTATGTTCTCACTTATTTCATGAACTAAATCTACTAATTGATTAACTCCTGTGCCTCCGTGAATAAAATTTGATTAAAATGGCGTTAAACGATGATGTTTTCTTAGATGTTCGTAAAGCGTATTATTAACTAGCCTTTCTAAGATCTTAGATATAGCTGGCAAAAGTGCGATAGATCTGGTAGTATCATCGTCTTTAAGGAGCAGATGTATAACCCCAAGTTTTCATTTATCCGAAAAAATTCCAGAAGAAAGGGACTAGTTGCAATTATCCATTATTTCTTCAGCTGTTACTGGTCCTAATTATTTTAAAATTTTCGAGGTTACACCCTGACTCACGATCTTATTAACATTAATTGGTTTTAAATATTTTTCAACTTCAACTATATTCACTGGGAACTGAAGTCGACATAGTCAATTGGTTAAATGAAATGACTTTGGTGTAGTCCACTGTAGACATGGTATATATTTGTGAAAAATGTTTATTTATAGAATCTGAGCTTTTACGTTGTCATCTTACAATCCTTGTTAGCCTAATCTTTCAATGTCGAGATGGTAGCAGAACGAGATCGGCGAAAAAGTGTTTTAATTAGGTTCCACCATGACTTTTTTGATGTATTAGTTTGACGAATTCTATTTAAATATTTTTCTTTCTCAATTTCACAGGCTCCTCCAAATTCCATTGTCGTTTTCAAGTATGTAGCTGTAGAAAAGACTGACGAATTACCCTGTTTTTGTTTACTATATGAGCATTTTTTCTTACGAAAGAATTGTCATAACTGTGGTGTAACCTAACTCCCCGTCCCCTGACAACATAATGAAGACCACCGTCTGTTAGAAGACCACTGCCGATTATATGACTTAAAAGGCAAACAGAAGACCACGGTTTTCGATTACCTACATACAGGGTAATTTTCAAAAAAATTTCGCCAAAATATTCTTTTAATAGGGGATGCACTTCAAGTATATGGGGTTACCATTGGGCCGCTATCGGGCAACAAAATTTGATCGCAATAGAAGAACACCGTTTAGAATTCGACTTGCCGGACAATATAGAAGACCAGGTAGTCTTCTATTATAGGGGGTGTGGGGGGGTGGGTGGAGAGTTGTCAGACGAAAACATACGCACTATTTTCGAATGGACACATTACTCTACTGCGTCAACAATGAAAATTTCTAAGATTGTTACTTTGTATATGCAAGACATAGACCAGTGGTTTCCTATTCGAGGAAGGTTGACTACGAACAAACTAAAGACAGAAAATTTAATTTAATCACTAAAAATAGGGTCATACTAATGTACATCGTGACTCTGTGAATTAAAGCAAGTCGGTGACAGTACAATTGTTAGCTCTTACACTTAACGATAGAAGTAATGCTGGTATAGGTAGAAGTTCAGTTCAAGTGTAATAATACTTAAAAGTGGCTTCGTGTGGTCAACGAAGCATTTTAAAGTATAAATACTTTGGCTTACTGCATGAACTTTTCTAAGAGCGAAAAATAAAAATTGTGCTTCGCCGACTTGGTTAATGTAACGAAAATACAATGCCTTCTGTTTTCACTGGTCGTTTTTTTGCACCACTCATTCTCAGTCACTCTCTCCATTCACTATGTATCAGTCTCTCATTGTTCACTCTACCATTCACTCTGTTGTTGTACATGTTCAACAAGATAACTCTCGTCTACACTCGCCCGGTCCCTTGACTTTAGGAACTTATATCTGCGAACGACTTTCCATGACTTTGAATCAAAGAACAACGAATTTTTCTGGTCTGATGTGTAAGCTTCGTAATCTAATATAAATCTAAAAAGGGTGAGGGTTTCTCGAGATCCTTCAAAGATCTCTCCCAAAGGTCGAACAATATTTCCTAATTCAAAACAATGCTTTCCCCCCCCCAC
>CAJNOQ010004565.1:912-17228 GCA_905250885.1 Didymodactylos carnosus | reverse complement strand
TTTTGTCACGTAAAACCCGGTTAATTCCTGAACAATAGCATCTCAATAAGCACCGTTAAAAAGCCACCATATGATCAGTACAACAGATTTTCCTCAACTACCATACACTGAAATGGCAAACTAAACACAGCGTTAGATAGCCCGTGAAATTCTCTACAACGTGAGCGGGTCAGAATATCCAGACAGGTGGAGCCAGTCATTAAAGATATGGAAAAGAAGCTTTTGGGTGTTATCTATGCAGTACAGTGTATGATAATCACAAGAACTCCTTTGTTTTAGATCTTTTAGTAAACGCTGAAGCCAATCTCAATACTGTTTTGAATAGGCTGAAGCTTTTTCTATCAAATGAGGCGCATATTGACATTTCATGAGAACAGTTGATAATAGGGTTTCTGGAAAACCTGACCGCTGGAAAACCAAGTCCATGGTTTTTGTTCAGAAAATGCTCAACGAATATTCTCAAAAAATCAGCCGTGACCATGTCACAGTCTAGAGTAAAGTTGAATGTCCACGTTGATGTGAACTATCATTGTTAACGCTCCTCGCTTTGGTTATAGATGATCGACATATTATTTGTTTCATTAGCTTTCAGTACATGTTTTATGTTGTGTCGTTTGTATTATTGCTGTCGATCGCGTGACCAAAGTCCAAGGAGCGCAGATGTTTTCACTGCGTATCATGTGTTCGCAACGGAACAGCAACATGTCGTTGTAGTATTGTTGTCTCAGTTGTTGGTCATTGTACATGGTAAGACATGTAATTTTTGTTCTAAAAGCAGTGTGCGATCTATTTTTGCTATCGTAGCCATGAACGACGTGTAATTCAAGATGGCAAAGTAACAAATCAGCGCGGTGAACTTCATGTAAGCTATCTTTCAGACTTTTTGTCTTTGTACGTTCTTGTTTTTACGTAATAGGCTGTTATACTAGCATTGAAAACTGGTATAAAAAATAAATTAAAAAAAATTAAAATTTATTCAACACCATATCTGTTGATAGGCAAATAATATGAAAACAAACACCGAACTATGTTCTACTTTACTTGCATTTTACTTTTAGTATGGGATCTCAATTATGATAATCCAGTTAATGAAGATCTCATTAAACAAATCCATGTTTTACGTGGAAAGATTCAGGCGAAACTTGTATGTTTGAGATAAGAAAAGACATAACAATATTGTATTGCTATTCTTAATTTTTTCTGTTATCTAGAAACTGACTGATAGAGAAAATTATGCAATGTGCGCTGCCGCACAATGTGATGCTCGTGCGTATCTTGTACACAATCCATATTAACGTACAAAAGGTGAACAACATCTGAGAAAGTGATTTCAATTGTTGTCCTGTTTCTCTTGTTGTTTATAATAATAAAAAGAAGATCGATACATCTGCTGTTCTTTTTGCATTGTAGTGCCTGAAAAGAATCTGTTATTATCTTTCTATCTGAGACCGTACGCCTTTAAAAGGTCAACGTGGACTCCGACTTCCTCAAACACGGAAAAATTATGCAAATATATTCATCGATAAATTTTTTTTAGTAGCGTTGAGTAAAGATTGCATACTGCTTTTTGATTACAGATGAAAGTTTGTTTTGGTAGACATCTTATTGTGATTAAGAAAGTCGATTATAAAGAGATCATAACGAAAATAAACGAAAAAATTGAGGGATCAGAAGGAAAAATGTTGGAATATCGTGAAGATAATGGAAAATATTCTACATTTGAAAGTGTTGAACAAATAGAAGGAAAAGATTTAGTAGAAATGCGTGTAGCGGAAGATAATAAATTGGAAATTTCACCTGAAGGTACATCTGATAAAACTCTCTGCTAGGTTTCTTTTATAGAGTTGCTTATTTAGGAGAAGATGGTCTAGTAAATTTAGTTGAACATCGCAGCAGTGATGTTGAGAGAAAACCAGGATATGCACATCATGATTTTTGTTTGAACCCAAAAGAAAAAGCACGTGAAATAGCCTCGTCAACAAAGCAAAAGGTAGTTGTGTGATTACGGTCTATCATTTACTTTCATAGTTTTTTTGTTTAGAAACATATTACTTTTCCGTGTGATATACCGAAATATCCTCCACCTATGGTTCAGTTATTACAAACAGTTGGTAAGTAACAGAGATTGCGTAAGATTATTAATTCATTATTGTTGTTTTTAGGTGGTTACGATTTGGTCAAACCACAGTTTCTGTCCCATAACAACTAAATTTTTTCTAGACAAATTTCCAGATGCCAAAGGGGTTTGTGATTTAAGAAATTATTGTTCATCGATATTCAACGAATATCCTTTAGTGACGCCAACGGGTTTAAAAGAAAGTCAATTTCCTTTGGTAAAAAACATTCCCGAATAGTTTTAACTAATTTTATTTTTTTTATAACTGATTTTTTTCTTGCAAACAATTTATTTTACATGAACTGTTTTTCTTGAAGGCTGTGTTTAGTAAAAATTTGTCACAGCGAATTCGCAATTGTCGATATGAGAGATCTGCCCAAGGCAAAGCAAATCAAAAACATAAACTAAGTAGAAAAAAAGCTAAACGAAAAGTTGCTAAAGAAGAGAAAGCGACAACTGAACAGACAGAGTCGACTATTACAACAAATTGTTTAGAAAATCCTGTTATTCAAGATGATCGAGTTATTCTATCACTAAATGCTTCTGTGTCTCATCCATTATTAAGTGAAAGTGAATTACAATCTTTCTATTCAATGAATTTCGGGGTCAATGATACCCAGATTGAAACAAATGCTGGTAGCCTGATTGAACCGAAGAAACTTATTATATTTAATAAAAAAATTTTCCTGTGTATTTAGATCGTTCAATTATCGAAAATATGAATGAAAATAAAGAAAATGAAAGTTCATCAAAATTAACAGCATCATATAAGCCTCGCGTAACAAACTCATCAATTATTTTGGGTGCTCGTCGTCATGCTGAAAATGCAAAATTATTTGCAGATATGGGTTCATCATCATCAAATGCACAATATATTAGAAATGAACACGATTATCGTAGTGTATCATCAACTGTAGAACACGAATTATGCGTTTTCTTGCGAAAGTAAACTGAAATCCTGTGTAAAATATGCATGGATGCTTGCTTGGCTAGAAGGGATAAGACCACCGCTTGACTGTTTTCTTTTTGTGTTTATTGATACAGGTCTATATGGCTAAGTGGAGGTGTGATATTTGTAATATTGATAACAAATGTATGACAAAACACGTGGAACATTTTACGATTGCTCATGGTTTTGACAAAAATAGTGCAATCAAGTGGTGAATGTAATCAACGTTTAAAAACTTTGCATAGTTTCCGCCAACACTGGTATCGTTATCATGTGATTGATAAGGTAGATGAATTAGAAGAAAATGCACCCCAACGAGCAATTCCAACAGCTGGTTTAATGAATGATGAAATGACATTTTTTGGCGAAGCCATTGGAGGTATACTTCTTTTTCGGTATACGAGGTGTCAGATCTATGCTCTGAATTTGATTATAGGTCACTCTCATCCAACACACAATGATTCACTACAAAAACTAGAAAAACAAATAATTTATATGTTAATAGCATTACAAGTAACTCATTATGTTTCGGATACATGTGTTAATTATGTGGCCGAATCATTATCGAAAATTTTTGATGTAGCACATATAACTCGAGTTGTAAGTGGAATCTGGGCTTCTCGAACTGGTTGGAAAACTCTTTTTTTAAGCATTTACGAAATGTATCTGTGGCAACACTGAGATTGTCAAATTCGTACAGCAGAATAAAAAAAGCCAAGCAATATTTTCAATATTTAGCACCAGAAAACAGAAAATACACCGTAATTGTTTTCGCTTAAACTTAGTATCATCATGAACTATTCATGCTTTCTTTCTCTGGTTTAGGTTCGAAAACAACAGCACGATAATATAGTAAAAGAAGTAACCGTTCGATTCACGTACATTCCATTTTTGATGAATTTAAAAAATTTTTTACAATTACGCAAAGTGCAGCATGATTTGAATAAACAAATTGTACCACCAAATCCAAACTTAATACAAGACTATCATGATGGAGAATTTTCCCGACAACATCCATATTATAAACATCAAAAATATTTAAAAATTGAATTGAATAGCGATGACATCAATCTTAGCAATCCAGTCAGTCATAGATCATACAAAATGCTCCTTTATTATTGGTCGTTATTAAATTTATCTAGAGAAGTTCGTTCAAAACAAACTGCTAAACGTTTAGTGGCTTGTTGTCCGTCTTGGCTATCCGACTATGATGGTTTATATCATACAATAGACGATTTTTTAAGTGGAATACAAACATTAGAAAAAGAGGGTAAGAAATGACGGTAAATAAACAAACTCTACCTGTATTTTTTTCTGATGTAGGTATACAAGTAACTGTAGATGGAACTGATCAACGTTATTTTGGTGGACTGTTTTTTACCATTGGAGATTATCTTGCTCAAACAAGCATGCATGGTTTCAAGGAAAGCGTTTCTGCAAAAGTAGTTCTTCATCTGATTTATTCTATTTGATAAATGCATAACCATAACTTGCTTTTTTAGCACTTTTGTCCACTTTGTAACGTTACACTCGATGGACTCGAACCGGACATTGATTTACCCTTAAATTGTATTACTATCGATGAATATCGAAGGAGGTTGCTTTGTTACAAGGTAATGAACATTATCAACACGCGTTTAACGATTTATCAAAACGATTTGGCATTAATAGTCGTTCACGATTCGATAAATTACAATAATTCAATGTTATGATACAACTCTTATTCGATCCAATGCATATTTTGTTGGAGGGCGTGTGTAAAGTGTATTTATTTATTGAATAATGTATTATACAAAACCGGTTTACAATCGAGCAGTTCTGTGATGTAGTTAATAATCTGCAATATGATAACCATGAAAAGCAATCAAAACCACATATGGACATGCATACTACGGCGTTTAGTAAACGTGATGATGTACCACTAACATCTGCACAAACGTTGAATTTATTGGTAAATTTACCCTTTATTTTACACAAATTATTACGAAATTCACAATTCGATGCGTATACCGCAATATTATCACTGGTGGACATTGTAAACTTATGCTTTGCTACAGATATTCAATCGAATACACATACAACATTAGTAAAATTAATTCGTTTCCACAATGTTGAGTTTCGAAAATTATACCCAGGAAAAATTAAACCAAAATTTCATTTTATGAAATATTTACCATTTCAAATGTTCTTGTTTGGCCCTTTGCGGTAAGTAATTACTGGAGAAATTTTTCTTTACGAGGGGACTATCCACTTAAAACAATCGCGACGACTACCGTGCTTACTAGTACATGTTCTGACAGATATTTTCCTTTAAAAAATGAGCAGTTCTTTTGAAAGCATTTTTACTTCTTTTCATTGTTACAGTTATACAAATTGTTTTGGCCTCGAAAGAAAACATCAGTTTTTTAAAGGCAACAAGATACGTAATTTTTTAAATCCTGAGGTAACATTATCAAGGTTAGTCGACTATATTTTCTTCTATACAGTATGCAACACTAACATTTTTGTCTTTTAAGGAGACATGCGTTTTGGACATGTTTGGTTGATCACAACAGTGACGGTTCTTTATGCGAAAATGTTCTTGGTCATCCATTTAAATATGTATTAGCTGGTGAAACATCAAATGATATTGTCTTAAAATTTAATTTAGTTAATACAAATAATCCGTTACCATTTGTTCCAAAAGCTGTTTATAAATTCATCAGATTAAACAGTATTGAATATCAACAACACACAGTTGCTGGTACTACAAAATTAGATGAAAATCCAAAATTTGGTGAAATTTGTTACATTATATCTAATGCCAGTGATGACATTTACTTTATCTATAATATGTTTATCACAGAAGAATATTCATTTGCCTTACGTGCGCATAAAGTAAAACAAACAAATGGTTTAACGTTAAAATTGTATGAGGATATACAAAATAAGTGGCCAGTTAAATTGACAAAAGTCCAAACAACGACATGGGCACGTGTATGGACGGTTGTTTCATGCGATGAATTGAAAATGACAATTTTTTTTGGTTATTGTTATTTTTTTCTAACTTTTAATAAATATATGATATAACAAACAATGTTTCTTTTTGTGGAGTGTAATCAGAACTCTGCAAGTTCACCTAACCTGACTAACTTTAAAAGCGTCTTTGAGATGCAGCACTGACTTGGAAAGTTTTTATAGATACAGGAATTTTCTATTCATTTCAGGAAGCGATACAAAGAAACGGACGTCGGATCGAAAATTCCAGACACCACAAACGTTAGGGTTAAAAGCGCCGTCGTTTAAAACGTAAGAGTGATTTCATAATCTGATGCTTTAACCGTCCGGATTTTTGACCCTTATAACAACAACGTTAATTTTTATCATCCAAACGTAATAACTCTACGTTTCAGGCGTCATGTCACACATGTTATCCATGGACATCGAAAGTTGTGACCCGAAGCTTTGAAACGTAGGGTTACGACGCTAAAAGCATATTTTTTTGGGGCAGTGTATACAGCAGTTTCAGTGAGTGAGAGAATAGGGATATAAAATAAAAAATAAAAATACCAATCAAAATTTTTCTATAACCGTTAACATGATTCCTGTGACGAGTAGAGAAAGAAAGAGCCTGTTTACAGATAAAACTGCTGTTTTTAACCTCGAAGCGAATCCGAGGTTCCACTTTGATTGCATTATGTTCCCGAAGAGAAAACCGAGTAAAACATGGTGGAATCAGTGTCTCATCTACCTTAAGAAACACTTTGTTTTTAAGATTCTTTCGTATTAAAAGTTTTTGTTTATCATTCTTTCTTTATATAGAAACCGCTGCGGAAGAATTCATCGACGCTAAGATATTGTTTGATGGATTTTTTTGTTCCTTTGTGAAATTATTTGAACTCTCTTTTTATACGAGCATGTCTTTGAGTCTTCTTTCTCAGAAACTGATTATAATATAAAGGTTAGGGCATGGTGAGAGTGCTGGATGGTCAAGGAAAGCCTCAGAAACTAACTGCACCGTGTTTTCGACGAAAAGACCGAGTAAAACATGTGTATTCAAGTCTAAAAAATTTTATTGTAAGAGAAATGCGTTCATATTGTTTTCGGTTTCCAACGTCTATACTTGGAACAGACGATATAGGTCAGATTCATAGCTCATCGTCAGTCGAAAACGAAAAATGCTGAACTTAAAATTCCTTCTGCCTTTTGACAAATGAAGTTAGAAAGATTGTAAGATAGATAAGTACAAAAAGAAAAAAGTGTAGTTTTGCTTCGTCTTAAAGATGCACGTGTATTTATTCCTATATGCAATTTCGATATATATATTTCTTTATACTTGATACAGACATGTGTGTTATGTATACACATTGTCACTCTTAACTTTTTTCATTTGCTTGCATGATATCTATATATACATTCTGTAATGCACACTGCCATTTTTATAAAAGTAAAAGGAGCCTAAACAATCCTGATTACGCTGAAAGACACGAAGAGAAAATAACTTCTAAAAAATTCTAAGTTTTAAATTATTTTGAGCGTAAGAAAGCTGAATAGCGAGAACTTTATTTTATTTCAAGTTACTTTGTTTGTCAGAATATCACAGATACCTTATTGATATGTCCACGACATTTGTGTATTTCTCCTTGTGAACAGTGTAAAGTCCAAAATACTGCTGACTGTGTACACTGTCTTTATGAATAACTTTCAACAGTGATTATACTTTTAGTAGTCGAGTTGAGGTTTTGGTCGAATTCCTTTTGATTTCTTTTGAATAAAGTTAAATAAATTTGTTCGACTATTGGAGAGGCAAGCAGAAAGAATATGAAACCATCAAAAATGTCACTTCCCTTGCTTGCCTGATTATTTTCCTGTGATCTGTTCTCGAAGACAAATGCCGAGTAAAACAGATTGCAATTTGATCTTAAAGAGATTACGTTATGCTGCTTTAAACAGTATACATATAATTTCTTCCTGTTTCTACTTTAGTGAGAACCGAATAAGTGAGAAATATACTTATCTGTTGATATGCGCTGATGGCAAAATAGGTTAACACTATACGCTCACGATAAGCGAGTGTCGAGGTTCGAAACTCGACAGCGCTTAATTTTTATTATTATTCTCCTTTATTACACTGCAAATTTTATTTTAATTTTTTTTGCTGGAGTGTCGGCCATACGTCGGAGCCAAACTAGTGCCGATCCACTCAGTCGACCATGGGCTACAAAAGCCCACTAGTCCCAGGTTGGCAACACTTCAAGAAAAAAACGCGTATAGGTTGATATGCTTCACGCTTTTTCTTTCCTTTCTTTTGTAATAAATTGTGGCAATAAAGAACGAGGAAGAAAATGACGTGTGATTATTCATTTTGATTTGTTCTTTCCTTGATTTGCATATGTTACAGGCAAAATTAAAACTAAGTTAAATTTAAAATCTGCCTAGTAAAAACTAAAATTTTAAATTTGCCTAGTTGAAATTGAAATTCTGATTTTGCCTGGCAAATCTCTAGTCAAAATTAGAATTTGAGTTTTGCCTAGATCGAATTAAAATTTCAATTTGGACTAGACAAATTCGAAATCCGACTCACGGATTTCGATGTACGGCGTGTCGTAGCATATGGGTTGCGTAGTAGCGTGTGAGGAAAACACCAAGTAAAGGTGTTCGCGTTCGCCCCACACATCACGATATGCCCTACATCGAAATGTGTGAGTCAGATTACGAATTTGTGTAGTCCAAATCGGCCTAGGCAAAACTCAAATCCTAATTTTGACTAGAGATTTGCCAGGCAAAATCAGAATTTCAATTTTAACTAGGTAAATTTAAAACTTTAGTTTTTACTAGGCTGATTTTAAATTTAAGTTGATTTTAATTTTGTCTGTAACATATATTTTAAAATCGTTTGAATATATTTCAAATAATAAAAACGTGACAAGGCGGTACAGGTGGAACTTCTGATAGAATTTTTCGTAGTGCACATTTGGGTACTTCTTGCAGTGTGTGGTGAGAGGTCGGGGTGTGGACAGAGCGAAAGGATACGTCGACATTTCCGCGAACCCACATTACCGCGACAACAGATCCGCCACGACTCTTTCACAAAATTTTGAAAATAGATTTTAAAGAAACTAAACTTTAAAAAACTAACGAAACAACTGGTGTTACTGGTGGATCTAGTCATTATTAAAATTTTATTACAGCTTATCTTTAACTAGTTAGATATCAGATAAGCACTTGAAAAGCTCAAGAAAATTCATACGACATCAAAAGAATATGTTCTGTGTGAAACTGCTTTTCGAACTCGTTCTCACACTGCCCACACCTCGACCGCGTACCACGCACTGCCAAAAATACCCAAATGTGTACTTCAAAAAATCCGCGATAATGTCGTTCGCAGAAATGTCGTATCACGAAAAATAAACGCATGTTGTACAGCTGCCGGTGTTCTACACAACGAGCCTAGAAAGAAAAATTTTCATGAACCAATACAGGTCCAACAATCGAGAATGAGAAAAATAAAACAAAAAATAAGTAAATGGAATTCCATCTATATTTGTGTAGATTAGTGAACTACATATGCAATCATCTATTACTTGTAAGACGTCAATACAATATAGCGATACATGGGGTTTAGTTTTGGGAACTATTTTTTGTCTGTGAGCGACTTTTCATTAACGATTGTTGTGCAATTGCACTATGTATGGATGATTTAACAACAAGTTCTCCATGGCGAATCTAACTAGATAACGAAAAGCATCAAACAGAGTCTGAAACATCATAGAACAAACAATACGTGCATATTCCCTTTATATTCAGTCCAAGATCGTATTTCATCGTTGCTTTGTTTTTTTAAATTTTCTATTGACAACTTCGCTTAAAGTAACAAGTAGTGCTTGATTTTCTGAATCAATAAGGAATGAATAGCCTACGACACGTTAATAGAATGTGCAATAAATCCAGCTAATAGTCGAAATGCCATTAAACGAGCGACTGGCGTCTTTTCGAATAATTCGTTTTTTCCCTGGAGAAACTCCCTTTGTCAACCTCCTGTGACCGTAAGTGAAAGCCGCCCTCCTTATGTATGAGTACTTCTCGAAAGGAACTTGATCCATAAAAATCATAGCGACGAAGCCGAATCTAGCAAAGCAATTTCGATGGTTTCTGCGTTTGAAACTGATTAATTTTAGTAATTATATATGATCAAAATATTGAGCAGTGCTAGCACGTCTCAAAACCTTCTCTTTACGGAAAGTATTTCTACGTACTTAATTCTGTTTGCTTTTCTCAATATGGCTCTTTGGAACAGAAAAGACTTAAGATCTCAAAATTAAAGAATAGAATAAGACAACCGCAGTTTAAACAGTATTTATTGAACTTTCCAATCAGAAATCATCTCGCTACAAAAATAACACGATGTTCACCATCTACATGAAAAACTGAGACGAATGAGGCTTATTTATCCAATTTCCCATAACATCAGCAAAAAAAAATGTTTGCCGTATTTTTCTGAGCATTTTCACAGAATATATTTTTGTGATTTCTTTTACTTCTTAGGTTTTTACGTAGATATTTGTGATTGGTGATGATGTTGTTTATTCAGCACAGCGAGTATGTATATATCTTCTATTTATGCTAGTTCCAGAAAACAGCCTCAAGGTGCTCAGAAAAGTGTGCTGTTGGATTTAGAGCCAGTCAAGTCGAACTGAGTACGTTCACTCTGTTTTCTATAAATGGTAAGTAATTTATTTGCATGTTCAAAATATTTCATGAAGGACACAAATGAACCTGTCTGTTCCGTTGTCTCTAATCTCGGATTCAATTTGATCGCCCTTTTTTGAATATTAACTTCGTCTTCGGGTTGCCCAGAGTTCATATTACTATGTATCCGACGTACACGTCATACATGTGTCAGGCGAAGGAAAACAAGCTCCAGATACTCGATTTTGAGTTTTACATGTTTCCATTCATGTTGATTACTGCTTGGTTAGCTATGATACCCAGGTTTTTCTTGCCCATGTCACGCATTTGTTGAGAATACCGACGAGAATACCAACGAAATACCATCGGTTGAACCGAACCGCTTGGTATACTCTGCGGTTTAGCGACGGTTTTTTCTTCTACCGGCGGTTACCGCACGGTAGTTTTCAGACCGCAGTACAAGAAAAAACCGTCGGTAAACCGTTTTGACACAATCATCTTTTTGTTTTGCGGTTGTCAGTCTATATAAGAAATGTAGAAAAGTAAAGAAACTTTGATTTTCTTCAGATTAAACTTTCTCTTTCAGATTATAGAGACTCGTCGAAGTTTGCACTTTGACTTGAGTCAAGTTTTTCCCGTTTGGAAACTTTATTGCGTTGCATGCGCACCGCAGAAAAAAGAAAGCTGAGAACTAGATTCGAACTCCTGTACTGTTTGCTCACACTGATAAAATACCGGTTGATACTGCCGGTACAACCGACCAGTATACAGCGCGGTTCGGTAGACCGTGCGGTAGTTCCACATGCCCATTAGTTTAATCTCCCATTATACTCGGCGATGACCGCTGCGGTAACCGGCGGTATTTTAGCGGTTCCGATGACATAGGTGTGTATGTTAGTAACTTTGCTAATAAACAACAAGTAAGATATACCATTGCCGGTTCTAGTGCTTATTCTTTATTCCATTAATAAAGTATTACAAAGTATTTAAATATTACAAATTCCCAAGTCGATAATGTAGCCGTAAAAAGTTGTGAATTGAACAGTGCAAAGGCTTCAGACGATGATAATTTTATTGATAAATATATTTGTTATTTACGTGAAAAATCTGCAATAAAAGGTGTTAATTGGAAATCTTCTCAGCGATGATACATTTTCATGTTTGTTATTGTTTCCGTAGGAAAAGAAACTTGTCTTGTCGTCGCTTGTTCTGTTACTTTAACCGAAAGTGATGCAAAATTAATAATGCTGTATTCTTACAAGTTGAAGCAAAATGTTGATAACACCTGTGGTTTTGGCATAAAATTAGAAATCATATGAACAGCAGTTAAGTTTCCTTGAAAGAAATCTTCAAAAACGCAAAACAAGATTTAACAACAAATACTATACCCACCATCAACAACAAAATTCTTTTCAATGAAAAAAGAATATCAGAGGATATAATATATGGCCATCAAGTTTTTAGTCCTTTACTTATGAGCAGTTATAAAATCAGCGTTGAACTAGAATGTATACTTTTATCAAAATCTCTTCGTTACAATCTGATGAAATAAACTTTTATAAGTAGCATTATATGAAAATGATGTGGAACATTAAAAAGATTTAGTATGAGTCTGACATAAATAAATTTTATTGAATATTATGAAACGTTCAATTTCATTTAGCGATATAGAGTAAGTTGGGATAATTCTGAACAACCTCTGTAATTTTCACAGTATTTCGAGTGTACCTGAAGCATTTTTTACTCGGGAAAAATGGCACTTCACAGATGGATATACTGCACATTTCTCTATCTATTGATGTACAAATCTTGTTAAAGTTCAACGGGATTAATTAGTACTCATCAATTTCCAGAGAGCTCCCATCAAATGTTCATAATTACCCTTAATTATGGACAGTCAATGTGTCTCGTTGGGTAACTATGGATAGTCCATATAAAATAGCTGGAAGAAAGTAAAACAGCTTTTTTTCAACGGCAAAGTTTTACCTCTCTAATTAAAAATTATACAATCTTGTAGAGAATTTTGAGCCCTCTCTACCTTGTAAATCGCTAGTCTTTCAGACGTATCCTTGATTTATTAATTAAATAAAAAAACACCGTCATTTTTTTATTTTTCTTGCTTGGGGTAATTATGGACACTTAGCTATTTTGCATGAGGTAGTTCTGGACAGTCCGTGTAAATCACACGGAATATATAGAGAACTGCTTCCAGAAAACCTGTCTGCTTTTAGAAACCGATTTTGATACCATTCTAAATGGCACAATTGTTCAGAATCATGAGTCTCTTGTTTTTGAACGGACTTTCGTCCATTGAAATTAAATGAAACATTAAATTAGAACACTAATTGACAATCAGCTCACGAACAAGTTCAACTTTTCATAAATCCCGTACAAGTCTCTTCATGCTACAGCAAACGTTTTTCGACTTGGATTTTTGGCTGGAACGTTGAAGTTATTTTTTTCTTTAGTTTTTACCTATAAACTGTAAAAAGTTCGCGTATAAAAGGAGAAATAAGCACTTTATATAACAGACACTGTTGTCGTCTCGTTTAAAATGTGAAGAAGAACGTAGATACGTTTAATCACACACGTGTCTGTCGTATAAGTCATATACAGAAATAAATCGGTGTATGGATATAAATTCTTGGAAGTTGAAAAATATTAGAAAAGTATATATCTGATTATATAAAACATGTTCATTCGTGTGAAAGATATATATAGGAACTATCGTTCACTGAGAAATAAACGCTTTTTATAGAGACATCAAGCACATGCTCTTTGTAACATTTTTCTTCAACAACACACGTGGTTGTCATATAAGTCTGTTGGTAACATATAAACTCTTTCAGCTTCAAACATGGTGGAAAAGTACGAAACATGTTTCTTCGTTTGAAATTTATATAGGATGAAATACACGCGTATCTCAGTTAAATATAATACGACAAGTAGACAAGTATCGATATATTTTTTGAGTTTGTGTTATACGATAGACGTCGTCTAAAGGTCATCATGTTTTACCCGGTTTTCTCTTCGGGAACGTAATCCAATCAAAGTGGATCATTCACCTCAGACTCGTTCGAGGTTGAACAAAACTGGTACACAGCAATTCCATTTGTACACACGCTCTCGCTTTCGCTAATTCTTCTCTACTCGTCATAGAAATTGTGTTAACGGTGTTTTGAACTTTAGAAAAATTTTGATTGTTAATAAAATAGAAAGGAGTTCTTGTGATTATCACACACTGTACTGCATAGATAACACCCAAAAGCTTCTTTTCCATATCTTTAATGACTGGCTGTTTCTGCCCTCGAATGCTTGTTTTGTATGTCTTTGATGACTGGTCCCACCAGTGTAGTGAGAACCGAATAAGTGAGAAATATACTTATCTGTTGATATGCGCTGATGGCAAAATAGGTTAACACTATACGCCCACGATAAGCGAGTGTCGAGGTTCGAAACTCGTCAGCGCTTAATTTTTTTTATTATTCTCCTTTATTACACTGCAAATTTTAATTTTTTTTGCTGGAGTGTCGGCCATACGTCGGAGCCAAACTAGTGCCGATCCACTCAGTCGACCATGGGCTACAAAAGCCCACTAGTCCCAGGCTGGCAACAGTTCAAGAAAAAAACGCGTATAGGTTGATATGTATAGCGCGTACAATAGTGGTTCTTCCGATCGTGGTTTCATCTCTATTCTTGATCGATGAGAATAGAAAGTAATATGTCGTTTTTCTATTTTTTGATTATTTGCCTTCAACCGCACTTTCATAAATCACAAAAGATTAGATTACTACGTTTGTTGTCATTCACGTTAGTTTGCTCTAGGAGAATAAAATAAGAAAATTGAAGCACACATCTATATTATTATATTTTCTGAACTTAATGGTTGACTTAGATAGGCATACGGATTAGTTAATAACGGCATTTGTAATCAAACTATAATTTCGTACTAAAACTCATTGAAAATGAGATTTTATTCAAATTTTATCTTCCTTTTCATTCAATTACTACTCGTTCAATCCGACAATCCGGATCCGAACTATTCTTACCAAAAACTGTTGACGATGACGAATCGATCAAAATTTCTACTCACTTCTTCTTCTTTTCCTACTAAAGTCAGACCAACAGTGTTGTATCCACCCTCACCCTCACGAAATGGACCACAACCGCCAAGAATTACAAGACAAATGAGCAGAATCTCTCAATTCATACCGTGTATTCCAATGTGATACAGATCATTCAGTGCTCTCTGCTTGAATTTCAGCAGAACTGCACGCGCGTCGGCCAGAACTGCGCGACAACTGACCAGCATCTGCCAATTCCTGCAGTATATCTAAGTCTGATACAGAAGATCCAGTGAACCATCCCTGGACTTCAGTAGAATTACACAAAACTCCACTAGCAGTACACGAGACCTAAGCAGAATCTAGAATTCCCAGAGGGTATCACAACGTCACAACGAATATTTAGTGAACTCCCGTTGAATTCAAGTGAAATTCCACCGGAGTCTACCAAAACTACTGCAGATTCAAAACCAGTATACGAACTGGCAGATTCCGGCACAATACTGCCGTAATTCTACCAGATTCTGGTTCAACTCTGGTTAGATTCTCGTAGAACGAGCGCGATTCGTCAGTCTCGCTCGGGCGATGAGCGCGATTCGTCTGTTTCGATCGAGCGACGAGCGCTCGAGTCGCCCCATACCTAGCTACAAAAATTGCTTGCAAACGTTTTTCTAAAGGATTTGGATATTCTGCACCATAATCCATTTAATTCTTCGTTGCGGACGTGACAGAGTGGGAATATAAAAACAAAAAATGCTCTTGTAACTAAATATCAAGCGAAACAATTCTAAATGACACAAATCCTTCTTGGGAATCTCAAGATGATTCGAAAACAAAAACATTTGTTTCGGGACCTGGGAGGATCCCTGGAAAACCAGTTTTTCAATCAGGCACTTTTTAATGTCTGATCTTGCTGAGAATTTCGCCATTGAAGTGACCTTAAAGAGCAAAGATGTTTTTTTAGCTGTCAAGTTAAACAGTACCGTCCGGATTCCACAACTCAGCCGAATGCAAAGAAAAACCGCAAAGTTTCCCAGGAAAAGAAATGAAGTTCTTGTGAAGACACATCGATTTCTTCACGAGAAAACATGAAGCTCTTTTGAAGAAACGTTGGATTTTCCAGGAGAAAAGGTACACTTCTTGTGAAGAAACATCTGGTCTCTGCAGAAAAAATCATCAAGTTCTTCTCACGTAAGCTCGATTTACCCCGGAAAAAAGTCGAGTTTCTTGTGAAGTGTCTCGAGAAAACTTGTATAGCTTTACACTACATTATGAAGCTGACACATCAAATCAGAGAAATATTCATAACGCGTTGTAGATAGTCTCTAGCCAACACCGATCAAAGGAAGGTGTGAGCGTTGTTTTCTAATCAAAGTCAGAGTCATGTAGGGCCGTTCGCAGATATAAGTTCCTAACGTCAAGCGAAGCCAGTGTGGATGAGCGTTACGTTGTTTTCTTCCTCGTTACTCAAAACATTGTCTACTTTTTTTCCTTATGGTTGGCTTATCCATGATATATC
>CAJNOQ010004564.1:0-17228 GCA_905250885.1 Didymodactylos carnosus | reverse complement strand
GCAATTCAAGAAACAATGAAAAAAATATTTTGAAAAAATATTTGAGCATGGTGTCATGCATAAAGGTGGAATCATGAACATAAGTGCTGGTGCTCTGAAGTGTCGTCTTTCTTTTCGTCTATCATAGGTTCGGCTTAAACGTGCTTTTCTGGCACAAAAGATGATTGTACTAAACTCGAACAAAAAAAAGGGCAAATTTTGTCTTTTTCGTCGTGACACAGGAAAACAAAGGAAAATATTGAGCTTTCTCCGTACGGATATAACAGAAGAATTAATTTACTTTAAGATAAAGAAAACCCGATCTCAAAATGTTTGATTTTGATTGAGTTATAAACGTTTTTCTAACTACACCAAAACTAGCGTTGGTAAATGTTGATGTCGAGAAAAGTGGATAAACGAAAAAAAATTCTTCCACAACCGATTATGATTACGAAACGTTTTGAATATAGACATTTGATAGAGTTTTTCAAGGGCTATCAAATGGCCATCTTCTTGTTTTTTGTTTCACAAAGTATGAAGGACTAAAATTGAAAAAATTATTTTTTGAGTTGCAAAGTAATCGAGATCGAAGCTTCGCAGTATTTCTTCGATATTCTTTTATCTTTACGGTATATAAGTTAGAAAAATGTTTAATATATTTTTTGTAGAGAATTTTACGGCACATCTTTTAAGAAAACAATAAAGCTTAGGGGATCAAATTCAACTAAGATATGAGCAAAATACGAAGTGACCGATTTATTTAAACATTTGAAAAATCGAAAGCAGCGGTTATTGATACCTTTGGCGGTCTGGATCGATACATTCGAAGCATTTATTTATTCTACTTTTACACATAGCTTTATCGCATGTCCGTTTGGTATTCAGTATGTCGGTGAGAAAACGGTGCAAAAAAAACGAGTAAGTGAACTTCAACAAGCTTTCTTACCACTAAGCTTAGTTATGATTGTATTTGGCGTCACAAATTCAGTTGTTTGTGTGATAGTTGGTTTTGTTCAAAAACGTATTGGACGCGTTCCTTGCATGATTTTTGCGCAGTTGGTAGTTACTCAACTTTTACTGTGCTGCTACTCTGCAATCCTACTCAGTTGTATGTCGTGTTTATTCTGGCTGGATTGTTCGGGATAACCGATGGTACTGTGGATCCAATTGAGGCCGATAGGTAGAAAATGCAATTTCGTTGAAAATCTTAATAATTCTATGTTCCAAAATCGGGCTCGTTTTAACTACGATTCGGCTTAAAAGCTTTTCTTATGCTGAAAGAAATAGAATTATAATAGTTTCTCGACGACTTCGCTTCCTCTCCGGGATTAGGATAGCCTGAAAGTAGACAATGTAATCGATTTTGAGAGTATTTTACATATACCCAACGAGATATTCTACACGAAATGTTCCTGATCATTCTAGCCATGTATGGAGAATTATTTGTTAATTCAATCAGACCAGCATATGCAATAATGGTTGTATTACAACAGATCGGTATTACACAGTCATTTTCCTCTATGTCTCATACATAACTGTGAAACTATCGGTAATTTTACGAATTATCTATTTAATAATTGCTATGATTGGTTATATATGTGTTAAAGTTCTCGATTCAGTTAAGAAGCGAAAACAGCTTGAAATAGAAACGACATCAACGGCAAATATCGCTGTCTTTTAATATAGTTAGAAGATATAATCTCTAAGAGATAATCACTACATTAGTCCTATTTGTTCTCATTGACATATGTTGTCATTTGTAATGGTGCCGAAGATATCCAAGTCTAAGGATACTAATTTACGCGAAAAGTATGTATCAGAACTTGAATATTTATTGGTGGCTTACTACCGTACTATGCTGAAGTGAGCAAAGGTAAACGGAAAAATTAGAATAGGTCCTCAGTCCTGGAAAACTTTGTTCGGTACGTTTAGAAGCGAGAAAGAAAAGAAAAACTTTTTTTGCGTGATCACGCAACAAAAGATGCAAGAACATATGTAAAGATGCAACACCTTATTTCTAAGTTGTAGTCAGCTTTATGATATTTATCAAAGTATTCTTGTTGTTTTATTTTAAAACTCTCAAGTGTTAAGTCAGGGTGTTCATTATGGAAGATATAGTATACTTCTTTAGATATAACTGGGAATCGTCCGGTGACACTATGGATACTTCTCTCGTTAGTCATACTCAAAATAAAGATTTGGGACAACATTCCAAACGAACCTAAGATAACCAAAGCCAGATACGAAGTTTTTGAAGCTATCAGTGGATTTATCTTTAAGTCAGTTACATCATTTTTCATCACTGTAAAGATAGAACAAGAGTAGCGACTTCTAAATTTAGACATAGACCGGACGTTGATCACTGCAAAAAAAGAAATTTTGCCCTCGATTTAGCAGTGATTAAAGATTATTGTACTGATAAAGATTATTGTAGATTGATCTATAAAAGTAGGCATTGTGTTTTTTAAAATTTTGCTTCATTGCTGAAATATTTCACTGTTACTCAAATTTTGGCAAGATTATTCTAAAAGAGCCAAGTCATTTTCCAACAAAGTTCCGAGTTTTCACTCAAAATTAATGAAAACAGAGTTTCATAGGTAATAAATACAGTATAATCCGATGGAATCACTTTCACGTTCCCTGAAGGTTCAGCTAGAAGAAGCCGCTGAGAAGCAAATATCTCTGTATATTCTGGTGTTTGTAGTACGAAAAATGGACTGCTTTAATGTCATGCATGAGTGCTTGGGAACCATATATACTGAGAAATACCAAGTGTTTATCAGCTTCTGAAATTTTAGCGATACAATTGTTACCATTATTAGAAAATCAAACAAACAAGTTCAAATAAAATGATAAAGGCCTTTTCTATATTATTATTTTTCATAAATTTCACTTTTTATATCTTCCCTAGTCGAGGGTCTCGGCAGAAGTCCCGATGGAATCATGCGGGACTACTTCGGGAGTTTTTTTCCTCAAAAATCCATAGGGAGTCCTCCGGGACTCCACAAAAAGTCCCGCGAGATCCCCATACACAGAAAACGTGGCTACCATATAAGTCTATGTGTACTATATAAAATCGTTCACTTTCAAAAATGTTAGACAGGTACAGACGTGCATTTCTATGAAGGATGTTTTTCTTCGTTAGAAATTTGCATAGGACAAAATAAATGTCCGATACATTTATAAACGAAATGAATAACATCGAACGATAAATATCTGCTTTTTCTATAGAATACATAGACTTATATGACAGCCACATGTTTGATGATGATACAAACCTTTTTCTTCTCAGTTTAAACGCGGCGAAAAGCAGTGTCTTTTCTCTTAGCGATAATAGCTAGGGATATATATTCTCTGAAAGTCCAAGTGTGAATGTTTTCTTCACATACGACAGACGTTACCTTATCGGTAATATTCACACGCGAACCATAAAACAACAACCGCTCTCTCCGACTAGGGTTCCATGATGTTAGGCTAAAATTTTCCCAAATACAACGTCTATCCCATCGACCATATTTGAAAGTTTAGTCAAGTATGGAAATCATTCTATGTGAAAAATTGAACGACGTGGATTAGTGAAGAGGCCAAAGTAGAGCTGGTACTCTCTTTTTTTTGTTAACAAAAGAAAAGCTTTTTTTTTTCTTTACAGCAAAAAAGAGTAAAGATATAATGCATATCTTTTCTTTCCTAAGAAAAAGGAAAGTGGCACCTTTTCTTTTTTCAAGAAAAAGACTCTTCTTTGCAGCTTTTAAGAAAATGCGCCACTTTCCTTTTTCTTAGGAAAGAAAAGGTATGGCTTATATCTTTACTTTTGAAATAAAAGATACCACTTTACCGTTACTCTAGAAAGGAATGGGAAAGTGCCACCCCTAGGCCAAAGTTATTTTCGAACAATTCAATTTGACTAGTGATATTTTGAAAAATTCCTTTAACAAACCATAAATCTTTTTGATATTAATCAGCTCGAATCGGATATACAGCTAACTGTTTTTGATAAATCTTCCAGAAAAATCACGGCAAAAACTTGGATTTTATTTATGAGCTAATAAAACGTCATGCATTCCTAATGAAATGTACATTATAATGAGCGTGATTCGTGCTGACACAGAAAAACATCGTCGTAACACTCTGTGATAATCAAGAGAAAACGTGAAAACCAAGTTATACATTCAACACAACGGTTGAAAACAAAATGAACCGTCAAATATTCTTAGTTAGATCGTCGTGACATGGTTATGACCAGGTCCAGACTACAAGCAATTGTGCACGCCATACCGAGAGCAAACAATATAGATCTCCAGGGTTGCCATGCCATTATGTATGCCACCGCGTAAAAAATACGAGCAAATAAATAGATCGTCCCATAAACGATTGTTCTCGTAACGTTTCCATTACCAGAGGTGGTGTCAGAGAAGACAGCTGTTGCAAGTAGCAAGATTAGAAAGTATGGATCATTTTCCGAATCATTGCCAATAGTTTTGTTCACGCGTACGTCCTTGGTAAATTCAATCTGACCAGGTACCGCTGCTGCGGTGTCCACCTGTCCTCCTCTCAACTTGTTATCTTCAGGAACTCGAATGCCTGGCGGAAAAGGCTTGCGACCGCGTGCTATACCGGCCACAACAAGCATCGTCAAACGTCGGAGAACCATCACAAGCATGAACCAGGCAAATACTGTGCCGGATTGAATACTATTCACATCGACCATTATATTCAGCCAAAACAATTAATAGGAGTTGATCCAATGACAATTTTCACCAAATACGAGTTCTTTAGTTTGGTATGCCAACACGTGTCAGGTTCGTCTTTCCTACATTAAAAAGAAAAAAAATGTTGTTCTACACGTTTGTTCGCCGTTCTTCTGTTGACTAGGCATGCAACAATCCCAAGCCATGGCTCGTGTTACATGGCTAGTCTAGACTAAAGGCAAACGGCATGAAATTTAAGTTTTTGAAGAAACTAAAGAGTGAGAAAGTAGGCTAACTGAAGTACAACATGAGCGAATGTGTTCTACCAGATCGCTACCGAACATGTTCGATCAGCGAATGGTTTGCTACCAAAAGTTTAAAAAACTAGTTTGTCAAAGCTAAGAACGTGAGAGTGAAAAAATACATGAAAGAAATCTCTATAAAACAGAAAAAATGGTGAAGGTTACATACAAAGGAGCAGCCATGATTAAGCCGTAGCCGTATATAGTCATGTAAAGAAAACTTTGAGTTAGAGCAGCAATTTTAAGTTTCTTTTGGCCCAGGAAGTTCAAAGTACCTTTAGGTTTCATTATATCTTATTTACTCTCTTGTCCTATTTACTTACTCTCCGGAGCTTACCTGTATTCACTGCAGGGAAAGATGTTTTTGTGAGAAAAACAAAAAAGAGAGAGGAGACTAAGAGAAATATTGATCACACTGAAAATCAGAATGATCTCTTAACAAAAAGAAACTAACTAACAGGTTTTTTTGTATGTCTACTGTACATTTTAAGATGAAGGTGAGAAACGTTTTATCCGTAATCGCTTATATCATTTGATGTGTCATTTTCCTCTGATATAATGGTCTAGACTGCATTTGGGTAGAATGACTATTCTTATTTCTCTTACTTAAATGAATAACGTTTAAACTAAACGAAAAATATAAAATAGAGCTCTACCATTTTGTGCTTTTTCTTATGTGACATACAAAACTCTGCATGCGAGATACTATATCTGTCCGTACGACAAAATGGAAAAGAATGTTTTTTCTATATTTCTCTCTTTTTTGATGTCGTCGACGAATCATCATGCCAAATAGAAGTGAAAATAAAACTACTTTCCATGCAGCAATTACTTTTAAATGACAGTAAACAGACACACTCGACAAGCGGAGTAATTTCATTGTTCCCAGCTTATTTTTGAACTTTTTCCAAAGGGTCTGTCACCATTATGTACCTGAAAGTCTCAGTAATCGAATGAAAAACAGGATTTAGATTTTAGCATTTGAAATGAGATCTTGGAGAGCTTAGTAGTATAATACATTCTGCTTTATATACTAAATTGCTTGTAAATTCTTTTTTTTCTTCCGATTACTGAGACTTTCAGTTACACACAATAGCTCAAGAATTTTACAAAAACTTTCCACCAAACGGGTTTTTTCTCGCAAACATTTTCCGATAAATCAGCAAAGTTGTCTTTTTTGCTTCCAAGATTTCAAACTGATTCCAGCTCCTAAAACCTTTCCTTGCCGGTTCCACTCCTCGAATAAAATTCTACTTTATCTATCTTTTCAAATTGATTGATGAAATCAAAACAGATAGTTAATAAAAAAATACACTTGGAATATTTTTACACAGAATACTGAATAATTTAAGCAGGAAAGGACTTTTATAGATGAAACTTGATGGACGAAGTGATTGATGGAATTGTTCTGTAAAAAGGAATGACCTCATATAAGTAGAGCGCTCAATCTGCACTTTTTTTATGGCTGCATGATGCTGTATCTTTATATCTGCATGGTGATGGGCAGTAAGACGTAAAACACGTCTTCCTTACGTTATTCGTGGTCTGTGTGTTCACATACACGGCCAGGAATACAGTAAAAACGGAAAAGAATGAAAAAGTTTATGTCGGACGAGAGCGAAAAAATGGTCTCGTAAGAAAACGTTGCCTTACGTCTTACGCCGCTAGAATACGGAATGGATGGAATAATCTAATATTTTTGGCGAAAATGAATAATCGTTAGTTTTAAGAAAACAACATACAATGACTTTTTTATTGTATTCAAACGACACTAGGAGAACAAAGAATGGAAATGATAAGTATGCATCGCAGAACATAGACGGAGGTGTTTTCTATGATATAAGCATCAAGGTTGCATTTCGAGGAGAATTTTCACGTTTGCTGCTCTAAACTATTCAGTCTAACATGTCTCTAACTACAGAAATTCTATCGTCTCTATGGTATGCGTTTAGCTTTTCACGTTTTTTCTCTTTAAGGTGCTTTAATAGCTAGGAAGTAGATATGCTTAACAGAAAGTCACTTCTTAACGTTAACACTTACGTTATTACGTAAACCGTGCCTGTATCTTTTTCAGCGTAAGAAAGAAAGAAGACAATATTCGAATATTCGTTAAACCTTTCCGGCCTGATGTTGCCATTTGGCAACACTTTTTGCTGTGTTTTCGAAACAGCCGGCTGGAAAGGGTTAAGGAAAACAGTACGTAACTGTTTCTATGTTTTTCGCTTTCTTTCGTTTCGTTATACAACCTCTCTTGTTTCGTTATATTCGAATCTCGTACGGTCCATCACTATGTCTGCATGATGTCGTATCTTTCTCTTTCTGCATGATCTATGTATCATCAATAAAGCAACTCGTGTAGATGACCGTTTTAAACTAATGACTCATTCTCATGTTAAAAATATCTTTTTCCCTTTTGATTTTGCTTTAATAAATGTGGCCGAATGTTGTCGTATGGGAGATAAAGAAAAAGCATTAAATGATAGAACTCTAATAAAGAAAAACAATGAATTTCGCTCTTGTTGTATGTAATATGTTTCTTTTACTATGCGCACACTACGTATAATATATAGAAGATGATAAAAGACTCTAACGATAACAGAGAGAGAAAAATATCGAACAAGGATAGTGAATCGTAACTGTTGATACAGTCTATAATTATCAGTGTGTAATACAGACTGATAGTGGTCAGTAGGAAAAAAAATTGTTATATCTCGCCTTAGGGTCCACCTGCAGGAACAGGGTAGTGCAGCAGTTTTCACCCTTAACGTCTTCCTGTGCAGAACAAAAGAGTTTTTTGTTAACCTTCAAACTGCAACGCGGGTAAATTTTATTTCACCCAGATAGGTGACAACCAATATTTCACCCATTATGCAGGTAATAACCCCTGGTGTCCAAACAGCTTATTACTATCAACACTCTCTTTATTTCATAACTTCCTCTTCTTATATACAACGCGAGAGGGAGAGCGAAAAAAGATCAGAGAAAAGGAGGTGAGAAAGAGACAAATGAATAGGAGAAGACGATAAGCGAGAGGAGAGAGTAAGCGATTAATTAACAATGATGGAAGAGAGAGAAAAAGCGAGATGAGGAGAGAGCGCCCAGATATCAGCACACGCAGTCTGAGCATGTCAAAAGAATAAAAATGTCAGTGTTAAGTATTGCCTCTCATAGTACGACTTTTTCATTTAGCAAAAAAAGAAAAGACAACACACTTCAGCAGTCAGTTCACTTAAGAGAGCTTCCATGAGATCATCGAAGATCACGTCAGGAGCCGAGACACTCGTCAAGATTTAATTTTTTGATTTGATATGTGTATCCTAAAGAGCAACATCTAAAATCTCTAAATCCAAATTTTTAGCGTCATCGGCCGAGTTGGTAAAAAGTTAGCGTTATCCAACTTTTGAGTACTCCTCGATTTTCATGAAAAAACTATCACAAATCGATCTGTCAAAATTATTTGACAGACACTCTGCAAGACTACTCATTTTTCTACGGTTAAAAAGGGTCATTTTGGACAACGCATCGGCTGCCGCATAGTCGCATCATTGAGTACCAGGCTAGTTTTCACATACGTTGTGTAACTTCTAGAAGTAATGACCGGAACAGATTGTTGTTGAATTCAAGTACGCGGATCGAAATATATGTGAAAGCCATGCATTTACCCGAGTAGTTTTGTCTCGACAAGGTTTGATCTAACAATCGAAGCTCTCTGAGTAAAAAGTATCCTCTTTCCTTCAACTATGTCTGCACTTCCGATCGATCGATCCGATCGATTATTTGTTGCTGAATTAAAGCAAAACGCAGGACGACAAAATATTTGTATCAGTGTATCGATTTATGCTGATGAATGATCAAACAATTGCTAAAAAATATATTGTGTTTATTTAATTCAGATATCTTCCGTAATCTTCTTGGCGCTCTTTTCTCTTTTCCAAGTGTTACTAGACTCTATATGCTTTTGAAATCCGCTTTTCTCTTTCATTTCATTTTTTTCTTTCATTATAAGTTGCTTTAACATATGTTTATATTCACTTCTCCAACGCAGAGCACTGGAACAACGACTACTGGCGTTTCTCATGAGCACTTGATCATTTTTTGTTGCCGGTATTTATTTCAGCTGTTCCGAATAAAAATGAAACCTGCTCAGGCTCTTTTTTCCGTTCTAGATAGTTAAGCTACGTAGTATTTTTCTCAAAACGTAGCACGTTCTTAACTGATCAGAACCCTCTTCGAAATCGTAGGATTTTTTCAAAAGCATAAGAACCGCATCGCATGATTCCATCACTTATCTATCAAAAGTTGTTCAAAAAACGCTGCATTCCATTCTGTTTCAACTTCGATAGTAGTCTGGGAGTAGATGAGCTTGAATGAATTTTTGAACTGGTAAATAAATTTTTGAAAGCGTTAACTGCAAAAAGCATGTCAGAATTCTGGTTCAGCCCTTTTCACGTGTTTTGACCTAAAACAGGGAACAAAAGAAGGAGACTGAATACCACAACAGTCGATACCCTTATTATAAGGGTATCGACCGATATTATCAATTGTGAACCGAAAATATGCTTATTTTCATGTTTTCTTCCGTATAGGATAGTTGAAGAAGAGCAATGTGATATATAAAAGGATTGATCGACATTTCCGTGCACGACATTTTCGCGCGCAACACTTCCGCGCACGATTGGGCGCAAAGTCGTTTCCGCGATTGATAGTACCGCGCCAACACTTACGAGCAAAATGAATTTTTTAATTAATTAAACTCATCTGTATAAATAAAAGAAAGATGTTCTATTCCCATATTATTAGATCAAATAATATGAATAAAAAGCTGTAGTTAATGCAGCTGTAGTTTAAAATGAAATACTTGCTGATACACAAACCAAACGAAAAAAATACGAAAAAATACATAATCGAATAAAAAATATGGTAAAAGATTTTAACGTTGTTTTACGTAAAGACTTTTAAAATGGCTAGGTCAATCTTCAACTTTCGATTGTTTAATTCACTACCCATTAACTGTAAAATGATATTTATCTATGCTCTTTTCTTTACTGGTATATAATTCACGTTTTTCATAAACATTTATACTTAGCTTCGGTTTCAAGAAAAAACTCATTTTGCGCATAGCAAAATCGGCGCGGTAGCATCGAGCGCGGAAATGTCTTTGCACAAGTATCATGCCAGAAGTATTGCGCGCGAAAATGTCGTGCGCGCAAAAGTCGGAGCGGAAATATCATGCGGGGAAATGTCGTATCATGATATAAAAGATGTGATGGGATGTACGAATAAGAGACGTTCACACTCAGTTTCGTCATAAAAACTGTCAAAATCTAGGTAATTTCTGATTGATCAATCAAATCAAACTAACTAACTTTTTCGGCATCACTCACAAAATTCAATTGGCAAAGTAATTTGTAAATAAATGAAATTAACAACCTGAAAACCCTTAATCAGGATAAATCGGTACCTATAGTGCATTCTTCTCGAAAAGATCGCTTCTTCTAAGTAATTTCTTAACACTATTATGATTATTTTTTGACTTTGGCACAAATTATATCGATCATAAAGCATCAACAAGTAGCGCTATTAAAAGAAAACGATGACTTTATGCGATTATTTTCTTAAATTATTAAGCACATCAACATTTAAGGCTTTTTTTTCAGATATTTTCAATCTAGGACGAGTGGACTTTGCTACCCATGTTTGACTGGATGGAATTGGTACTAGTTATGCTCCGACGTATGGTCAACACTGCAGCAAAAAAAATTTAAATAAAATTTTCAGCGAAATAGAAGAGAAAAAAATAAAAATTATGCTTGCTGACGAGTTTGAACTTCGGCACTCGCTTATCGTAAGCGTATATCCTTGTCTTGTTTTATTTCTGTATTTGCACTTGTCTTCTCATTTCCATTTATATTTCAGATTTACCATCATTACACCATCAACAGAATAAAAATATTTTTTTCTTAATACTTCAATGAAAAGTATTTCATTCTACTTTTTGAGGAATGTGGACCTCGATGTGGAGATCGATGGGTAATGGAGAGTGTTCTCATTCTTTCGTACTTTTTTCACACTGACATTGCACTGATAAGGTGATATCTTAGTAACTTTCTTTATTTACCATTTGTACTACAAAGAAAAATCGATCAGACCTTCCCACGTGCATGTTTTGCACAGTATCCTGATTTTCTGACGAGATTCTCTGAAGGTTTCTCAGAGAAAGAAAATGTATAAGCATTTTTCAAGCACAATGATCCGATATCATCAATAGGTAGATGATGCTTCCTACAAGGATTTCAGCTACTTTTCTGTCGTTTATCAACAAGTTTCACATCGAGTGGATAATATTCTAATCCATTCACGGATGCTATTGTAATAGAGACGTCCGTATGGATGTCAGTTAGATCCAACTCGAACGGGCAAGGCGCGATAAGGAACCACCTATCGTTAAATGCCTCGAAAATGATGCAGGGGTCAGAGTTGATGCATATTGAGAAGCGAAGGGAAATGAAGTTTCAAAATTTTGTGATTTTTCGAAAAATCAGTAAGAGTTATATATCAGGCGCGTAAGCAAAACAAAACGATGAACAGGATTTGCACGAGAGACATGCTGGGATGCTGTAATATGTCACGATTAAATGCGATCGTGACGTGCCAATTTTTTCTTACAACGATCGCGCTTGGATCACGAAGTTGTGCCGCGATCGTTATGAAGTCGGTATTGTCGCGAATTAGAAATTTTCGAAAAGTAAAACTTCATTGTGATCGCGTGGCGACAACACAGGCTTCTTAGCGATCGCAGCACGAATTGCTCGAGTTTAACGCGATCAGGGAGTCAGGACCGCGTTCGCGACGTGAATAAAGCAGGAAAGTAGACTTGGTCTGATTGTAAAATATGATATCGTTGATCGAGTTTTCGAATTTAAATATTTAGAATACACGGTAAAGTGTAGCCTATCATTTGAATTGATGCGAAACGAACTTTCTAAAAAATTGAAACCAAACATAACATGTCAAATGGGCGAGAAAATGAACTCATTTAGTTTGTCATATATCAGATGAAATATTCCGTTCTATTTCCTAAATAAGGACGACTAAAAAGCAAATATCGTCATATTAATTCAAAAATATATGAAGTGTATGATGCGTCAAGTGATATTTTACATTGCATTACTGAAAAAACAGTTCAGAAACCATCAGTTGAATTAACTAAGAAATGAGGGCCAAAACTAAAGGAATTAGTAAATCTTGAACTAATGAAAGAGACAGACACGTGATTTTTTCTCTCAACATTTTTAAAAAATCAATTACACAGGCAGACAGAAAAAGAAAACAATATAAGTAGTAAACAAATCCTTGATATGAAGTTCACTTACTTGTTAAAACTTGTTGATATTTTAGGTGTTATTTTGTTTGATAAAGATATCTTATCATATCGAAACGTCTAAGGCATAATCAATTAAACTAATTACATTATACAAAACAAAAACTACAGAAAAAAACAATACAATAGTGATTCTTCTAATGAATAAACCATATCTGAAGTATGCAAAAAAAGCTTTCTATGTTTTCTTTCAATAATGAAACTTTTAATAATGAAAATGTTTTACCTTAATTGAAAAAAACTATAATAAAATATAAACACACTAGAGTCGTAGCAAATAAGTAATGTTAGACTCTTTACACATTGTACATCTTTCTTTCTTTCCTTTCTGTACTTAGACCAAAAAGAGAAGAAAAAGTTTTTATGAATTATGTCTTCAGTGCAGGTGTTTTCAATCAGAAAACACCTAAATAAAATACTTTCTCTGAATAATAAATTCTGTAGTCATAGAACATAGAATAAGTCGTAATTGTCTGAAAGGAATTTATCAAAAACTTTGATTAAACTTGTTTTCATTATGGAAAATGTGTTAATGTCTTGCTTGTCGAGTGGTGACAAGCACATGATCCTACATTTTTTCGCTGTAATGTTATTCAGACAACACCTACACCTTTTCTACCTTGAAACGATGAATAGTTAGTAAAAGCTCTACGGCCAAGCTTGACGCTGCTACGTTCTAGCCACTGTTATTTTTCGACTTTTCGCGATAACCAGACCAGCTAGAGAGTTTATTCTTACGTTGAAATATGTGACTCGCCACTTCCAACAAGTCTTGATGATATAAAGCGTTTTGGTTCAAGCGTTTCGAAGAAAAAAAGCAAAATGGAGGGCGTTATTTCGTTACAAAAACAGCCCTGAATTTCGACTCACAGTACATAAAGGCTAAAATATTTGCCAACTGAGACACTTTTAAAAGATTCTTTCTATGTGAAAGTTGTAGCAAAATGTCAGGCCTATCAAACAAAAAGAAGTTTTGGGAAAAAGCTTTTATCGTTGCTGAGCTAATCAAAAAAACAGTCTCCGTTAGGCTGTTACGTTTTTTTTTTGAGTTAGTTTTACATGTTTTTTTGACCGATTCAAAGAACTTTTATACCATCAAGCTATTTTTCTCACTTCTCTACTAACATATCTCTATGTTCCACGCAATAAAACGTTTACATCAGTACAAAAAGATACTCATACGCAGTGTAGTAGTATAGTACTGAGTAATAAATGTAAAGACAGCAGATTCTCGGTTATTTCACGTAAAATTTGATCAATTTATGAAGAAAGAAAGAACAAACATTCCTGTGTCATCAGGTGTAATCTTTATTGAAAAATATGTCTTGAATCGAACAGGAATCGAGTTAAAATGATTTTTGGTTATGCTGTTATGCTCAAATTGGTGACGTTTTGCACCTAATGCCATGAGGAGAATCGTGTAGAAAAAAACTTTAAGAATATCAGAAAATCGCCTTGGTCTACTATGTATGCGGCATAAAAGTGTGTACAGGCTGAAGAATGTATATATATACATATATATGTCGCAGGCATAAATGAAATGTAGGAGAATTTAAAATATTCCTAGGAGTAAATAAAATTTTACAATTTTTCCACCTATTTTAAGTTGAACTAGTTCAACATAAAATGTGATTGTCCATCTATGCCTAATAAACAAGTACCGTGTCCTATTTCAATTATTCCTACAGAAATAAATACAATTTTTCCTCTGACTAGATGAGTAATAGTGAATGCATTTATAAGGAAAGAAAATAAAGCGTTTTAGCAAAGACTTGTTAACTAAACAGAAAACTCTTTTTTCCATTGACAATGGAGTTGTTTTATGAGAATCATGTATCGAAACTCGATCAAACATTTCGTTCCAGATTTGTTATTAAACGTACGATGTACGATGAAGTAATATTAGCATTGCAAGATTGACGGGGTGCTGCACAGTTTTTAAATTTCGAGTCAAGAAATATTTCAAATTAGTTAATATCGACACAACAACGGTTGTTTATTTTATTAAATCAGCCCATTCAGTTATCACACACGAGGATCTTTACGATAAAATTAAAGAAATCTATCAAAGAGTGAATCCAACCAAATCTTTATTGAGTTTTGATACATGATTCTCGTAAAACAACTCCATTGTCAATGGCAAAAGGAGTTTTCTGTTTAGTTAACAAGAAAAATTGTATTTATTTCTGTAGGAATAATTGAAACAGGACACAGTACTTGTTTATTAGAAATAGAGGGATAATCACATTTTAGGTTGAACTAGTTCATATTAAAATTTTACTTATTCCTAGGAATATTTTAAATTCTCCTACATTTCATTTATGCCTGCGACATATATATGAAGATCAGACTACTGTCCGTTCCAAAATACAAGAGCCCTACTCATTTTTTGAATAACTTTTGGTAGAAGATAGGCCTGCACCAATACAGTATATTGGGTCCCAATAATATTGATCGCCCGATCTATTGGGACCAATAATTATCGGTCGTCCAATATATTGGGTTTTCGCAATATTATTAGGTATGGGTCACTCGAGGTCGGCCTACTTTTACAGTACGGAATCATGCTTTACATCCCGTTTTGAATCAAAAAATAACCCAATTGGGCAAGCACCGATTAACAATTATTATCAGGGCATTCAGCAAAGTCGTTTCAAATCAGTTATAAAAAGCTCTCAGAGCTGCCGAACTCTTCATTTTGTAGGAAAATGTTTTCTCTACCAAACTGAAGTGCTACAAAAATTTTAATGTTATATATATAGAGAAAATACAATAAATCGAAAACGCACTATAATCATAGAAAAATAATTGCCCGTCGCTTTTTTCGCAATTTTGCTCAGTTTTTGATGCTTATATTTCTGTCGCAGATAACACTAAAATGTCTTTTTGCACTTTAGTTTGGTAGAGCAAACATTTTTCTACAAAATGAGACATTCGGCAACTCTAAGTGCGTTTTGAAATCTGATTCGGAACGACTTTGCTGGATGTCCTAATATCGATTGTTACTCGGTACATGCCTAATCCCGATCGGGATATGCTTCCTCACGTTTTATGAAGGTAAATGCTATTAAGGTTAAAAAGTTGGAATCCAGTGTATTGCGAACTCAATATTACCCAATATTATTGTACAATACTATTGAGTGACCAATATTATTGGGACACAATATTATTGGATAGCCAATAATATTGTACAATATCTTCAACAATGATTGGTATTGGTGCATGCCTAGTAGAAGATAGGTAGGGACTTACGGTTTTCAGCATTTAAAAGAGGACATCCGAACACAAATTTTCTTAGGCAAAACAAATTTCGGAAAGTTTCTAAAGCGGTTTTACCCTCTAAAATCGTCTTTAGACTATCTACCCATTTGTAGATGAAAGACATCTGAAAAATACATAAACGACGTTTGATCAAACCGTACATTTAGCAGACACATTGTGCGGATTGTGTTTAAAGGGAAAGAAGAACTAGTATCAGAGCGAAAATACAAGAGCAGTGGTTATTTTTCGAATGACTAAGCATCAAATAAAGATAGAGACTTACGGTTTTCACCATTCGGGAGCCAAGACTTGAGGCTACCTTTCTACAAACGAAAACGATTTTCGGAAAAATTTTCGAAGTCGATTTTCTAGAGAATCTTTGGAAAACCTGCTTGGATTTTCCGAAATTCAAATAGACACCTATTGATATTTTGAGAACATATATAGTCCTCTACAAAACTAGATCCAAGCGACATCTTGAAAAGCCATGGATCGGGAGCTATGGACGTTTTCCTTAAGCCTTAGCACTCCTCTGCCGTTAGGTTTGGAACTGACAGAAATGAATGAAAACGTAGATTATCGACTATGCTGAATCTCGTGGTAATGTTAGTTTTCAGAGCAGAATGCGACAACTGAGTGAAAATTTATACTAGGTGAAATAATCCATTTTTGATTATTTTCATCAAAAATTAAAACATTCCTAACTAAGTCAAAATCTATCCAACCTACTTCAGAATGGCAGGAAATACTCTATTTCATCCGCTCTTTCTGATTCTGTACGTAAGGTCAATAAAAAATACTCTTTTAGTTCCGAAGATTTCTGGAAAACCTTTCTAGAAACCTAAGTATTTTCTGTTGGTTTTTTCAACATCTATTGAGCTTTACGATATGCTCTAGATAAAATAGAGCATTTTCTGCCATTCCGAAGTAGATTGGAGATTTTGACTTAGTTAGGAATGTTTTAATTTTTGATGTTTATTTTTTGAAGATGTCGCTTGGATTTAGTTTTGTAGAGGACTATATATGTTCTGAAAATATCAATAGGTGTCTATTTGAATGTCGGAAAATCCAAGCAAGTTTTCCAAAGATTCTCTAGAAAATCGACTTCGAAAATTTTTCCGAAATCGGTTTCGCTTGTAGAAAGGTAGCCTCAAGTCTTGGCTCCCGAATGGTGAAAACCGTAAGTCTCTATCTTTATTTGATGCTTAGTCATTCGAAAAATAACCACTGCTCTTGTATTTTCGCTCTGATAGTAGTACATTCCAGTACTAATCTGACGAGGGAAAGTCTCCAAGTGTCATACCAATTTTGCCTTGAACCACACTTGATTACGGACACTCTTTGATGTTTATCACGAATCCGGTATCCCAAATGACCTTTTACCATCTTAGTTCATATTAGAGATCCCTAAATCTATCATGAACTTTTCTCGGTACAAATTTGTACCTATTTGTTTGATTTTTCGATAATGGTAACAATTGTACCACCAAAATTTCAAAATCTGAAAAGCACTTGATATTTCTCAACGCATATGGCTCCCAGGCACTCATGTATGACATTAAAGCAGTCCATTTTTCGTAAGGTGCAGCTAATGCAAAATTCGAGTGGGTTTTATTT